>SDUX01000069.1:0-14514 GCA_008729055.1 Pyropia haitanensis | reverse complement strand
AGTGGCCACAAAGTGCGCCCCGCCACCCCAAACTGTCCACTGCGCGTTCCGCCCGTCACACTGGCGTGGACGGTGTGAGGGCGGAACTTTTGTCGCCGACCGTCACGCCTGGCTGTGGGGACCCCCACGTGGCAAAAACATTCCACAAAATTGACACGTGGAAACCGGCGCTCCACAAAACACTCGTTGCATCCAACGGACGCGCCAACAAACGGGTCGGCCAACCACCCCATGCACGACGGTGCGGGTGGAACCTCGGACGTCGAGCGGGCGGATGTATGGCTGGAATAAAGGATGCGAGCGAATTCGGCCGCCGGAGCGCGTGCGCATTGCTGTACACGCGAAAGTGGGCAAAAGTGGGCAACAGTGGGCAAAAGTGGGTGAGAAGCGGCCAACCACCGCATGCACGACCGTGCGGGTGGAACCTCGGACATCGAGCGGGTGGATCTATGGCTGGAACGAAGTATGCGCGCCAATTCGGCCGCCGGATGGTGTGCAGCATCGCTGTAGACGCAAAAGTGGGCAAAAGTGGGCAAAAGTGGGCAAAAGTGGGTAGGAAGTGGGTAAGAAGTGGGCAAAAAGGGGGCAAAAAGGGGGCCAAATTGGGACACAAATGGCCAATTGGGGGCAAGAAGTTTCCATAACTGCAAAGAAAATTCACGTGAAAGTCGCCAGAAAGTCGTCCAACAGTGGCCACAAAGTGCGCCCCGCCACCCAAACTGTCCACTGCGCGTTCCGCCCGTCACACTGGCGTGGACGGTGTGAGGGCGGAACTTTTGTCGCCGACCGTCACGCCTGGCTGTGGGGACCCCCACGTGGCAAAAACCATTCCACAAAATTGACACGTGGAAACCGGCGCTCCACAAAACACTCGTTGCATCCAACGGACGCGCCAACAAACGGGTCGGCCAACCACCCCATGCACGACGGTGCGGGTGGAACCTCGGACGTCGAGCGGGCGGATGTATGGCTGGAATAAAGGATGCGAGCGAATTCGGCCGCCGGAGCGCGTGCAGCATTGCTGTACACGCGAAAGTGGGCAAAAGTGGGCAACAGTGGGCAAAAGTGGGTGAGAAGCGGCCAACCACCGCATGCACGACCGTGCGGGTGGAACCTCGGACATCAAGCGGGTGGATCTATGGCTGGAACGAAGTATGCGCGCCAATTCGGCCGCCGGATGGTGTGCAGCATCGCTGTAGACACAAAAGTGGGCAAAAGTGGGCAAAAGTGGGCAAAAGTGGGTAGGAAGTGGGTAAGAAGTGGGCAAAAAGGGGGCAAAAAGGGGGCCAAATTGGGACACAAATGGCCAATTGGGGGCAAGAAGTTTCCATAACTGCAAAGAAAATTCACGTGAAAGTCGCCAGAAAGTCGTCCAACAGTGGCCACAAAGTGCGCCCCGCCACCCAAACTGTCCACTGCGCGTTCCGCCCGTCACACTGGCGTGGACGGTGTGAGGGCGGAACTTTTGTCGCCGACCGTCACGCCTGGCTGTGGGGACCCCCACGTGGCAAAAACCATTCCACAAAATTGACACGTGGAAACCGGCGCTCCACAAAACACTCGTTGCATCCAACGGACGCGCCAACAAACGGGTCGGCCAACCACCCCATGCACGACGGTGCGGGTGGAACCTCGGACGTCGAGCGGGCGGATGTATGGCTGGAATAAAGGATGCGAGCCAATTCGGCCGCCGGAGCGCGTGCTGCATTGCTGTACACGCGAAAGTGGGCAAAAGTGGGCAACAGTGGGCAAAAGTGGGTGAGAAGCGGCCAACCACCGCATGCACGACCGTGCGGGTGGAACCTCGGACATCAAGCGGGTGGATCTATGGCTGGAACGAAGTATGCGCGCCAATTCGGCCGCCGGATGGTGTGCAGCATCGCTGTAGACACAAAAGTGGGCAAAAGTGGGCAAAAGTGGGCAAAAGTGGGTAGGAAGTGGGTAAGAAGTGGGCAAAAAGGGGGCAAAAAGGGGGCCAAATTGGGACACAAATGGCCAATTGGGGGCAAGAAGTTTCCATAACTGCAAAGAAAATTCACGTGAAAGTCGCCAGAAAGTCGTCCAACAGTGGCCACAAAGTGCGCCCCGCCACCCAAACTGTCCACTGCGCGTTCCGCCCGTCACACTGGCGTGGACGGTGTGAGGGCGGAACTTTTGTCGCCGACCGTCACGCCTGGCTGTGGGGACCCCCACGTGGCAAAAACCATTCCACAAAATTGACACGTGGAAACCGGCGCTCCACAAAACACTCGTTGCATCCAACGGACGCGCCAACAAACGGGTCGGCCAACCACCCCATGCACGACGGTGCGGGTGGAACCTCGGACGTCGAGCGGGCGGATGTATGGCTGGAATAAAGGATGCGAGCCAATTCGGCCGCCGGAGCGCGTGCTGCATTGCTGTACACGCGAAAGTGGGCAAAAGTGGGCAACAGTGGGCAAAAGTGGGTGAGAAGCGGCCAACCACCGCATGCACGACCGTGCGGGTGGAACCTCGGACATCAAGCGGGTGGATCTATGGCTGGAACGAAGTATGCGCGCCAATTCGGCCGCCGGATGGTGTGCAGCATCGCTGTAGACACAAAAGTGGGCAAAAGTGGGCAAAAGTGGGCAAAAGTGGGTAGGAAGTGGGTAAGAAGTGGGCAAAAAGGGGGCAAAAAGGGGGCCAAATTGGGACACAAATGGCCAATTGGGGGCAAGAAGTTTCCATAACTGCAAAGAAAATTCACGTGAAAGTCGCCAGAAAGTCGTCCAACAGTGGCCACAAAGTGCGCCCCGCCACCCAAACTGTCCACTGCGCGTTCCGCCCGTCACACTGGCGTGGACGGTGTGAGGGCGGAACTTTTGTCGCCGACCGTCACGCCTGGCTGTGGGGACCCCCACGTGGCAAAAACCATTCCACAAAATTGACACGTGGAAACCGGCGCTCCACAAAACACTCGTTGCATCCAACGGACGCGCCAACAAACGGGTCGGCCAACCACCCCATGCACGACGGTGCGGGTGGAACCTCGGACGTCGAGCGGGCGGATGTATGGCTGGAATAAAGGATGCGAGCCAATTCGGCCGCCGGAGCGCGTGCTGCATTGCTGTACACGCGAAAGTGGGCAAAAGTGGGCAACAGTGGGCAAAAGTGGGTGAGAAGCGGCCAACCACCGCATGCACGACCGTGCGGGTGGAACCTCGGACATCAAGCGGGTGGATCTATGGCTGGAACGAAGTATGCGCGCCAATTCGGCCGCCGGATGGTGTGCAGCATCGCTGTAGACACAAAAGTGGGCAAAAGTGGGCAAAAGTGGGCAAAAGTGGGTAGGAAGTGGGTAAGAAGTGGGCAAAAAGGGGGCAAAAAGGGGGCCAAATTGGGACACAAATGGCCAATTGGGGGCAAGAAGTTTCCATAACTGCAAAGAAAATTCACGTGAAAGTCGCCAGAAAGTCGTCCAACAGTGGCCACAAAGTGCGCCCCGCCACCCAAACTGTCCACTGCGCGTTCCGCCCGTCACACTGGCGTGGACGGTGTGAGGGCGGAACTTTTGTCGCCGACCGTCACGCCTGGCTGTGGGGACCCCCACGTGGCAAAAACCATTCCACAAAATTGACACGTGGAAACCGGCGCTCCACAAAACACTCGTTGCATCCAACGGACGCGCCAACAAACGGGTCGGCCAACCACCCCATGCACGACGGTGCGGGTGGAACCTCGGACGTCGAGCGGGCGGATGTATGGCTGGAATAAAGGATGCGAGCCAATTCGGCCGCCGGAGCGCGTGCTGCATTGCTGTACACGCGAAAGTGGGCAAAAGTGGGCAACAGTGGGCAAAAGTGGGTGAGAAGCGGCCAACCACCGCATGCACGACCGTGCGGGTGGAACCTCGGACATCAAGCGGGTGGATCTATGGCTGGAACGAAGTATGCGCGCCAATTCGGCCGCCGGATGGTGTGCAGCATCGCTGTAGACACAAAAGTGGGCAAAAGTGGGCAAAAGTGGGCAAAAGTGGGTAGGAAGTGGGTAAGAAGTGGGCAAAAAGGGGGCAAAAAGGGGGCCAAATTGGGACACAAATGGCCAATTGGGGGCAAGAAGTTTCCATAACTGCAAAGAAAATTCACGTGAAAGTCGCCAGAAAGTCGTCCAACAGTGGCCACAAAGTGCGCCCCGCCACCCAAACTGTCCACTGCGCGTTCCGCCCGTCACACTGGCGTGGACGGTGTGAGGGCGGAACTTTTGTCGCCGACCGTCACGCCTGGCTGTGGGGACCCCCACGTGGCAAAAACCATTCCACAAAATTGACACGTGGAAACCGGCGCTCCACAAAACACTCGTTGCATCCAACGGACGCGCCAACAAACGGGTCGGCCAACCACCCCATGCACGACGGTGCGGGTGGAACCTCGGACGTCGAGCGGGCGGATGTATGGCTGGAATAAAGGATGCGAGCCAATTCGGCCGCCGGAGCGCGTGCTGCATTGCTGTACACGCGAAAGTGGGCAAAAGTGGGCAACAGTGGGCAAAAGTGGGTGAGAAGCGGCCAACCACCGCATGCACGACCGTGCGGGTGGAACCTCGGACATCAAGCGGGTGGATCTATGGCTGGAACGAAGTATGCGCGCCAATTCGGCCGCCGGATGGTGTGCAGCATCGCTGTAGACACAAAAGTGGGCAAAAGTGGGCAAAAGTGGGCAAAAGTGGGTAGGAAGTGGGTAAGAAGTGGGCAAAAAGGGGGCAAAAAGGGGGCCAAATTGGGACACAAATGGCCAATTGGGGGCAAGAAGTTTCCATAACTGCAAAGAAAATTCACGTGAAAGTCGCCAGAAAGTCGTCCAACAGTGGCCACAAAGTGCGCCCCGCCACCCAAACTGTCCACTGCGCGTTCCGCCCGTCACACTGGCGTGGACGGTGTGAGGGCGGAACTTTTGTCGCCGACCGTCACGCCTGGCTGTGGGGACCCCCACGTGGCAAAAACCATTCCACAAAATTGACACGTGGAAACCGGCGCTCCACAAAACACTCGTTGCATCCAACGGACGCGCCAACAAACGGGTCGGCCAACCACCCCATGCACGACGGTGCGGGTGGAACCTCGGACGTCGAGCGGGCGGATGTATGGCTGGAATAAAGGATGCGAGCCAATTCGGCCGCCGGAGCGCGTGCTGCATTGCTGTACACGCGAAAGTGGGCAAAAGTGGGCAACAGTGGGCAAAAGTGGGTGAGAAGCGGCCAACCACCGCATGCACGACCGTGCGGGTGGAACCTCGGACATCAAGCGGGTGGATCTATGGCTGGAACGAAGTATGCGCGCCAATTCGGCCGCCGGATGGTGTGCAGCATCGCTGTAGACACAAAAGTGGGCAAAAGTGGGCAAAAGTGGGCAAAAGTGGGTAGGAAGTGGGTAAGAAGTGGGCAAAAAGGGGGCAAAAAGGGGGCCAAATTGGGACACAAATGGCCAATTGGGGGCAAGAAGTTTCCATAACTGCAAAGAAAATTCACGTGAAAGTCGCCAGAAAGTCGTCCAACAGTGGCCACAAAGTGCGCCCCGCCACCCAAACTGTCCACTGCGCGTTCCGCCCGTCACACTGGCGTGGACGGTGTGAGGGCGGAACTTTTGTCGCCGACCGTCACGCCTGGCTGTGGGGACCCCCACGTGGCAAAAACCATTCCACAAAATTGACACGTGGAAACCGGCGCTCCACAAAACACTCGTTGCATCCAACGGACGCGCCAACAAACGGGTCGGCCAACCACCCCATGCACGACGGTGCGGGTGGAACCTCGGACGTCGAGCGGGCGGATGTATGGCTGGAATAAAGGATGCGAGCCAATTCGGCCGCCGGAGCGCGTGCTGCATTGCTGTACACGCAAAGTGGGCAAAAGTGGGCAACAGTGGGCAAAAGTGGGTGAGAAGCGGCCTACCACCGCATGCACGACCGTGGGGGTCGAACCTCGGACATCGAGCGGGTGGATCTATGGCTGGAAGAAGATGCGCGCCAATTCGGCCGCCGGATGGTGTGCAGCATCGCTGTAGACCAAAAGTGGGCAAAAGTGGGCAAAAGTGGGCAAAAGTGGGTAGGAAGTGGGTAAGAAGTGGGCAAAAGGGGGCAAAAAGGGGGCCAAATTGGGACACAAATGGCCAATTGGGGGGCAAGAAGTTTCCATAACTGCAAAGAAAATTCACGTGAAAGTCGCCAGAAAGTCGTCCAACAGTGGCCACAAAGTGCGCCCCGCCACCCAAACTGTCCACTGCGCGTTCCGCCGTCACACTGGCGTGGACGGTGTGAGGGCGGAACTTTTGTCGCCGACCGTCACCCTGGCTGTGGGGACCCCCACGTGGCAAAAACCATTCCACAAAATTGACACGTGGAAACCGGCGCTCCACAAAACACTCGTTGCATCCAACGGACGCGCCAACAAACGGGTCGGCCAACCACCCCATGCACGACGGTGCGGGTGGAACCTCGGACGTCGAGCGGGCGGATGTATGGCTGGAATAAAGGATGCGAGCAATTCGGCCGCCGGAGCGCGTGCTGCATTGCTGTACACGCAAAGTGGGCAAAAGTGGGCAACAGTGGGCAAAAGTGGGTGAGAAGCGGCCTACCACCGCATGCACGACCGTGGGGTCGAACCTCGGACATCGAGCGGGTGGATCTATGGCTGGAACGAAGTATGCGCGCCAATTCGGCCGCCGGATGGTGTGCAGCATCGCTGTAGACGCAAAAGTGGGCAAAAGTGGGCAAAAGTGGGCAAAAGTGGGTAGGAAGTGGGTAAGAAGTGGGCAAAAAGGGGCAAAAAGGGGGCCAAATTGGGACACAAATGGCCAATTGGGGGCAAGAAGTTTCCATAACTGCAAAGAAAATTCACGTGAAAGTCGCCAGAAAGTGTCCAACAGTGGCCACAAAGTGCGCCCCGCCACCCAAACTGTCCACTGCGCGTTCCGCCCGTCACACTGGCGTGGACGGTGTGAGGGCGGAACTTTTGTCGCCGACCGTCACGCCTGGCTGTGGGACCCCCACGTGGCAAAAACCATTCCACAAAATTGACACGTGGAAACCGGCGCTCCACAAAACACTCGTTGCATCCAACGGACGCGCCAACGAACGGGTCGGCCAACCACCCCATGCACGACGGTGCGGGTGGAACCTCGGACGTCGAGCGGGCGGATGTATGGCTGGAATAAAGGATGCGAGCCAATTCGGCCGCCGGAGCGCGTGCTGCATTGCTGTACACGCAAAGTGGGCAAAAGTGGGCAACAGTGGGCAAAAGTGGGTGAGAAGCGGCCAACCACCGCATGCACGACCGTGCGGGTGGAACCTCGGACATCAAGCGGGTGGATCTATGGCTGGAACGAAGTATGCGCGCCAATTCGGCCGCCGGATGGTGTGCAGCATCGCTGTAGACGCAAAAGTGGGCAAAAGTGGGCAAAAGTGGGCAAAGTGGGTAGGAAGTGGGTAAGAAGTGGGCAAAAAGTGGGCAAAAAGGGGGCCAAATTGGGACACAAATGGCCAATTGGGGGCAAGAAGTTTCCATAACTGCAAAGAAAATTAGACGAAAGTCGCCAGAAAGTCGTCCAACAGTGGCCACAAAGTGCGCCCCGCCACCCAAACTGTCCACTGCGCGTTCCGCCCGTCACACTGGCGTGGACGGTGTGAGGGCGGAACTTTTGTCGCCGACCGTCACGCCTGGCTGTGGGGACCCCCACGTGGCAAAAACCATTCCACAAAATTGACACGTGGAAACCGGCGCTCCACAAAACACTCGTTGCATCCAACGGACGCGCCAACAAACGGGTCGGCCAACCACCCCATGCACGACGGTGCGGGTGGAACCTCGGACGTCGAGCGGGCGGATGTATGGCTGGAATAAAGGATGCGAGCCAATTCGGCCGCCGGAGCGCGTGCTGCATTGCTGTACACGCAAAGTGGGCAAAGTGGGCAACAGTGGGCAAAAGTGGGTGAGAAGCGGCCTACCACCGCATGCACGACCGTGCGGGTGGAACCTCGGACATCGAGCGGGTGGATCTATGGCTGGAACGAAGTATGCGCGCCAATTCGGCCGCCGGATGGTGTGCAGCATCGCTGTAGACGCAAAAGTGGGCAAAAGTGGGCAAAAGTGGGCAAAAGTGGGTAGGAGTGGGCAAGAAGTGGGCAAAAAGTGGGCAAAAGGGGGCCAATTGGGACACAAATGGGCAATTGGGGGGCAAGAAGTTTCCATAACTGCAAGAAAATTAGTGAAAGTCGCCAGAAAGTGTCCAACAGTGGCCACAAAGTGCGCCCCGCACCCAAACTGTCACTGCGCGTTCCGCCCGTCACACTGGCGTGGACGGTGTGAGGGCGGAACTTTTGTCGCCGACCGTCACGCTGGCTGTGGGGACCCCCACGTGGCAAAAACCATTCCACAAAATTGACACGTGGAAACCGGCGCTCCACAAAAACTCGTTGCATCAACGGACGCGCCAACGAACGGGTCGGCCAACCACCCCATGACGACGGTGCGGGTGGAACTCGGACGTCGAGCGGGCGGATGTATGGCTGGAATAAAGGATGCGAGCAATTCGGCCGCCGGAGCGGCGTGCTGCATTGCTGTACGCAAAGTGGGCAAAAGTGGGCAACAGTGGGCAAAGTGGGTGAGAAGCGGCTACCACCGCATGCACGACCGTGGGGGTCGAACTCGGACATGAGCGGGTGGATCTATGGCTGGAAGAAGGATGCGCGCCAATTCGGCCGCCGGATGGTGTGCAGCATCGCTGTAGACGCAAAAGTGGGCAAAAGTGGGCAAAAGTGGGCAAAAGTGGGTAGGAAGTGGGTAAGAAGTGGGCAAAAGTGGGCAAAAAGGGGGCCAAATTGGGACACAAATGGCCAATTGGGGGCAAGAAGTTTCCATAACTGCAAAGAAATTCACGTGAAAGTCGCAGAAGTCGTCCAACGTGGCCACAGTGGCCCCGCACCCAATGTCCACTGCGCGTTCCGCCCGTCACACTGGCGTGGACGGTGTGAGGGCGGAACTTTTGTCGCCGACCGTCACGCCCTTTCAGCCCATTCCCCACTGAAACCGGCGCGTTGCATCCGGTCGGCCAACACCCCATGCACGACGGTGCGGGTGGAACCTCGGACGTCGAGCGGGCGGATGTATGGCTGGAATAAAGGATGCGAGCCAATTCGGCCGCCGGAGCGCGTGCTGCATTGCTGTACACGCGAAAGTGGGCAAAAGTGGGCAACAGTGGGCAAAGTGGGTGAGAAGCGGCCAACCACCGCATGCACGACCGTGCGGGTGGAACCTCGGACATCAGCGGGTGGATCTATGGCTGGAACGAAGTATGCGCGCCAATTCGGCCGCCGGATGGTGTGCAGCATCGCTGTAGACACAAAAGTGGGCAAAAGTGGGCAAAGTGGGCAAAAGTGGGTAGGAAGTGGGTAAGAAGTGGGCAAAAAGTGGGCAAAAGGGGGCCAAATTGGGACACAAATGGCCAATTGGGGGCAAGAGAGTTTCCATAACTGCAAAGAAAATTCACGTGAAAGTCGCCAGAAAGTCGTCCAACAGTGGCCACAAAGTGCGCCCCGCACCCAAACTGTCCACTGCGCGTTCCGCCCGTCACACTGGCGTGGACGGTGTGAGGGCGGAACTTTTGTCGCCGACCGTCACGCCTGGCTGTGGGACCCCCACGTGGCAAAAACCATTCCACAAAATTGACACGTGGAAACCGGCGCTCCACAAAACACTCGTTGCATCCAACGGACGCGCCAACGAACGGGTCGGCCAACCACCCCATGCACGACGGTGCGGGTGGAACCTCGGACGTCGAGCGGGCGGATGTATGGCTGGAATAAAGGATGCGAGCCAATTCGGCCGCCGGAGCGCGTGCTGCATTGCTGTACACGCGAAAGTGGGCAAAAGTGGGCAACAGTGGGCAAAAGTGGGTGAGAAGCGGCCAACCACCGCATGCACGACCGTGCGGGTGGACCTCGGACATCAAGCGGGTGGATCTATGGCTGGAACGAAGTATGCGCGCCAATTCGGCCGCCGGATGGTGTGCAGCATCGCTGTAGACGCAAAAGTGGGCAAAAGTGGGCAAAAGTGGGCAAAAGTGGGTAGGAAGTGGGTAAGAAGTGGGAAGGGGGGGCAAAAAGGGGGCCAAAACACAAACCGCATGCAAAGCACGTGAAAGTCGCCGTGCAGTGGCCACAAAGTGCGCCCGAACTGCGCGTTCGGTCACATGGCGTGGAAGCGGTGACCGACGCCTCTGTGGGGACCCCCACGTGGCAAAAACCATTCCACAAAATTGACACGTGGAAACCGGCGCTCCACAAAACACTCGTTGCATCCAACGGACGCGCCAACAAACGGGTCGGCCAACCACCCCATGCACGACGGTGCGGGTGGAACCTCGGACGTCGAGCGGCGGATGTATGGCTGGAATAAAGGATGCGAGCAATTCGGCCGCCGGAGCGCGTGCTGCATTGCTGTACACGCGAAAGTGGGCAAAAGTGGGCAACAGTGGGCAAAAGTGGGTGAGAAGCGGCCAACCACCGCATGCACGACCGTGCGGGTGGAACCTCGGACATCGAGCGGGTGGATCTATGGCTGGAACGAAGTATGCGCGCCAATTCGGCCGCCGGATGGTGTGCAGCATCGCTGTAGACGCAAAAGTGGGCAAAAGTGGGCAAAAGTGGGCAAAAGTGGGTAGGAAGTGGGTAAGAAGTGGGCAAAAAGGGGGCAAAGGGGGCCAAATTGGGACACAAATGGCCAATTGGGGGCAAGAAGTTTCCATAACTGCAAAGAAAATTCACGTGAAAGTCGCCAGAAAGTCGTCCAACAAGTGGCCACAAAGTTTCTGCATAACCGCCACCCAAACTGAAAAATTCACGTGCGTCGTTCCGAAAGTCGTCCAACTGGCGTGGACGGAAGTGAGGGCGCCACCCAAACTGTCCACTGCCGACCGTCACGCCTGGTCACACTGGCGTGGACCACTGTGCAGGGCAAAACCATGTCGCCCACAAAATTGACACGTGGAAACCGGCCCTGTGGGCCAAAACACTCGTTGCACCACGTGGCAACGGAAACGCCACACAACGGGTCGGCAAAAACCACCCCATGCACGACGGTGCGGGTGGAACCTCGGACGTCGAGCGGGCGGATGTATGGCTGGAATAAAGGATGCGAGCGCCAATTCGGCCGCCGGAGCGCGTGCTGCATTGCTGTACACGCGAAAGTGGGCAAAAGTGGGCAACAGTGGGCAAAAGTGGGTGAGAAGCGGCCCACCACCGCATGCACGACCGTGCGGGTGGAACCTCGGACATCAAGCGGGTGGATCTATGGCTGGAACGAAGTATGCGCGCCAATTCGGCCGCCGGATGGTGTGCAGCATCGCTGTAGACACAAAAGTGGGCAAAAGTGGGCAAAAGTGGGCAAAAGTGGGTAGGAAGTGGGTAAGAAGTGGGCAAAAAGGGGGCAAAAAGGGGGCCAAATTGGGACACAAATGGCCAATTGGGGGCAAGAAGTTTCCATAACTGCAAAGAAAATTCACGTGAAAGTCGCCAGAAAGTCGTCCAACAGTGGCCACAAAGTGCGCCCCGCCACCCAAACTGTCCACTGCGCGTTCCGCCCGTCACACTGGCGTGGACGGTGTGAGGGCGGAACTTTTGTCGCCGACCGTCACGCCTGGCTGTGGGGACCCCCACGTGGCAAAAACCATTCCACAAAATTGACACGTGGAAACCGGCCTCCACAAAACACTCGTTGCATCCAACGGACGCGCCAACAAACGGGTCGGCCAACCACCCCATGCACGACGGTGCGGGTGGAACCTCGGACGTCGAGCGGGCGGATGTATGGCTGGAATAAACTCGTGCGCAGCCAACGGACGCGCCAACGGAGCGGGTCGGCCTGCCATTGCCTGTACACGCGAAAGTGGGCAAAAGTGGGCAACAGTGGGCAAAATGGTGGAACCTCGGAACGTCGACCACCGGCACGTATGGCGTGCGGGTGGAAAAGGACATGCAAGCGGGTCGGCCGATCTATGGCTGGACTGCGAAGTATGCGCGCCACATTCGCGCAAAAGTGGGCAAAAGTGGGCAACAGTGGGCAAAAGTGGGTGAGAAGCGGCCACCACCGCATGCACGACCGTGCGGGTGAAGCATCGCTGGTAGACACAAAGCAGTGGGCAAAAGTGGGCAAAAGTGGGCAAAAGTGGGCAAAGTGGGTAGGAAGTGGGTAAGAAGTGGGCAAAAAGTGGGCAAAAGGGGGCCAAATTGGGACACAAATGGCCAATTGGGGGCAAGAAGTTTCCATAACTGCAAAGAAAATTCACGTGAAAGTCGCCAGAAAGTCGTCCAACAGTGGCCACAAAGTGCGCCCCGCCAAAAGGCGGGCCACAATGTGGGACACAAATGGCCAATTGGGGCAAGAAGTTTCTCGACGTAACTGCAAAGAAAATTCACGTGAAAGTGGGTCGCCAGAAAGTCGTCTCAACAGTGGCCACAAAGTGCGCCCCGCCACCCAAACTGTCCACGTGCGCGTCGTCAACGCCCGTCACACTGGCGTGGACGGTGTGAGGGCGGAACTTTTGTCGCCGACCGTCACGCCTGGCTGTGGGGACCCCACGTGGCAAAAACCATTCACAAAATTGACACGTGGAAACCGGCGCTCCACAAAACACTCGTTGCATCCACGGACGCGCCAAACGGGTCGGCCAACCACCCATGCACGACGGTGCGGGTGGAACCTCGGACGTCGAGCGGGCGGATGATGGCTGGAATAAAGGAGGCGAGCGAATTCGGCTCGGCCGGAGCGAGCGCTGCTGCATTGTACACGCGAAAGTGGGCAAAAGTGGGTGGGCAGTGGGCAAAAAAAGTGGGAAGCGGCACCCCGCACTGCACGCACGTGCGGTGTCGGAACCTCGGACGGACAGCGGGCGGGATCTATGGCTGGAACGAAGTATGCGCGCCAATTCGGCCGCCGGATGGTGTGCAGCAGCATCGCTGACGCAAAAGTGGGCAAAAGTGGGCAAAAGTGGGCAAAGTGGGTAGGAAGTGGGTAAAAGTGGGCAAAAAGGGGGCAAAAAGGGGGCCAAATTGGGACACAAATGGCCAATTGGGGGCAAGAAGTTTCCATAACTGCAAAGAAAATTCACGTGAAAGTCGCCAGAAAGTCGTCCAACAGTGGCCACAAAGTGCGCCCCGCCACCCAAACTGTCCACTGCGCGTTCCGCCCGTCACACTGGCGTGGACGGTGTGAGGGCGGAACTTTTGTCGCCGACCGTCACGCCTGGCTGTGGGGACCCACGTGGCAAAAACCATTCCACAAAATTGACACGTGGAAACCGGCGCTCCACAAAACACTCGTTGCATCCAACGGACGCGCCAACAAACGGGTCGGCCAACCACCCCATGCACGACGGTGCGGGTGGAACCTCGGACGTCGAGCGGGCGGATGTATGGCTGGAATAAAGGATGCGAGCGAATTCGGCCGCCGGAGCGCGTGCTGCATTGCTGTACACGCGAAAAGTGGGCAAAAGTGGGCAACAGTGGGCAAAAGTGGGTGAAAGCGGCCACCACCGCATGCACGACCGTGCGGGTGGAACCTCGGACATCGGCGGGTGGATCTATGGCTGGAACGAAGTATGCGCGCCAATTCGGCCGCCGGATGGTGTGCAGCATCGCTGTAGACACAAAAGTGGGCAAAAGTGGGCAAAAGTGGGCAAAAGTGGGTAGGAAGTGGGTAAGAAGTGGGCAAAAAGGGGGGCAAAAAGGGGGCCAAATTGGGACACAAATGGCCAATTGGGGGCAAGAAGTTTCCATAACTGCAAAGAAAATTCACGTGAAAGTCGCCAGAAAGTCGTCCAACAGTGGCCACAAAGTGCGCCCCGCCACCCAAACTGTCCACTGCGCGTTCCGCCCGTCACACTGGCGTGGACGGTGTGAGGGCGGAACTTTTGTCGCCGACCGTCACGCCTGGCTGTGGGGACCCCCACGTGGCAAAAACCATTCCACAAAATTGACACGTGGAAACCGGCGCTCCACAAAACACTCGTTGCATCCAACGGACGCGCCAACAAACGGGTCGGCCAACCACCCCATGCACGACGGTGCGGGTGGAACCTCGGACGTCGAGCGGGCGGATGTATGGCTGGAATAAAGGATGCGAGCGAATTCGGCCGCCGGAGCGCGTGCTGCATTGCTGTACACGCGAAAGTGGGCAAAAGTGGGCAACAGTGGGCAAAAGTGGGTGAGAAGCGGCCACCACCGCATGCACGACCGTGCGGGTGAACCTCGGACATCAAGCGGGTGGATCTATGGCTGGAACGAAGGATGCGCGCCAATTCGGCCGCCGGATGGTGTGCAGCATCGCTGTAGACGCAAAGTGGGCAAAAGTGGGCAAAAGTGGGCAAAAGTGGGTAGGAAGTGGGTAAGAAGTGGGCAAAAAGTGGGCAAAAAGGGGGCCAAATTGGGACACAAATGGCCAATTGGGGGCAAGAAGTTTCCATAACTGCAAAGAAAATTCACGTGAAAGTCGCCAGAAAGTCGTCCA
>SDUX01000126.1:0-41465 GCA_008729055.1 Pyropia haitanensis | reverse complement strand
GGGCTGTGCTGTCCCGGCTTTCACCGCATTGGCGTCGTCACCCCGGCAGCCGACCGTCGCGCCAGCCACATCCTACATCAGCAGCGACCGTCGCGGGCCGGCACACCATCACTACCCGGCAGCACCCGTCGCGGCCGCCACCATCAACTACCGTGGTCAACGACACTCGCCGACGGCCGCCATTCGCCTCCTGTGCAGGGGCCTCGTTATGGCCCCCACTTCCGTGGACGTCCCCTGCTGATCGGGAGGCGTGGAGGTGTCGACGGATCGGCCGACGAGGCGCCGCCCGCCATCGTGGCGTCGCAGCTGTCTCTGCGGCCAAGCAGCACTACATCGCATCTGGCGCTATATGCGGCGCGGCTCGCGGGGCGGTATGTTCCAGCCGCCGCGCCAAGCCTCGCGGGTTTGACGAGGCTTCCGCTCATCCCGGACTACTTTCGGTTGGATCGGCGACCTCTTGTGTATGGCACAGGATTTGAGCGCCGCTTTCGCGTGCCGCAACCGTGTTCTGGACATCTACGATGACAGTCAAGGACCTCTCTTACTGAAGAGGCGTTACGCAACTGGCGGGCGCAGACGCACGGCTGCAGAGGTGGGGCGCTTCCGAGTGCTCGCGATGGCGAGGCGCCCGATACGTCCTGACGACTATTGCCGCGTGGCCAAGAGTCACTGAACCACGCGGGCCACGCAGATGCTTCTTTGGCTGATCCTACAATTGTTCGACACTACGAGGCATTGATCTACGCCGCCTACACGAGGCTAGCCACAATCCTCCGACCGCAACGATGCAGCGGGGCAGCGGGGTGCATGGGAATGATCTCACATGTGGGCGTGGAGAATGTGCCGCGACGGCGCTGGAGGTGCAATACCAGGATACAAGAAGCGGGCGTCAGTGGTAATGGTAAACTGTTGCGATGAAGGATCTGGTAATTGTGCATTTTTTGTGGGGGCGCCTGGAGCTCACAATGATAAACGTGTGGGGCCAGCTGCCTCTGATCGATGACGTGATGAGCGGGTGTGGCCGACTGATATTTTGAAGTATACACTGAACGCCGCACTCGTCGTTTGTTTGTATTATTTGGAATCTGTGGCTCTACCCATTTCCCCATTTTTTGCCGCCCTTTCTCGGCGCGACGCAAACAACACAACGAAAAAACCGCACGTACAACCGGCTGCCAGGAGGCACTACGCCGGACGTCGAGCGCCTCTACGGCGTCATCCGTGGCTGCTTCACATCCTGCAACACCCCCGCCAAGTTCCAACAGCATTGACCGCATCATCCGTACTGCCACAGTCGTCGCCATTCTGCACAACCATGGTCGTTGTAATCTTTCGGACGTGGTACCTTCCCGGCGCCGCATGGGCGACACTATTGGCGCCCCAGCCTGCGGGCGGCCGCGTGGTGGCCAAGCGGCGCGGCGGCAGCGGCCACGGCGCGAGGCTGGCGGCGGCGGCCGCGGCTGCGCAGCTGCGACCGGGAGCACTGGGTCGGATCAGTCATTTCGGGGCGCCGGCGGCCCCCCCCCCTCAAACACGCGCCACTCACCCCCCCCCAGAGGAGCACCCCTGTAGGCACCACCACACACGGGCAGCCCTCAACGTACTGGCGCCGGTGTCAGCAACCCGTGCACCAATGAGGATGCCGGGCGCGGGGAAGGTGACGGGTGGGATGACGGTGATGGGGGTGGGGAAGAGGATGGGCGTGACGTCGGTGAGGGTCGAGGGGGTCGAAGGTAAAGGAGGTCTTTGTGTCTCTGTCTGTGGTTGTTCCCCCGAGGTCTCTCCCGCTGGCGCCCACACTCACGCATTATATACCCCAGGGGGGCACCCAGGGTGCCCCAAAGCATGCGATTGCCCGTCGTGCCGGTGGACGGCACCAAAGCTCTCAAAACAAAGCATGGGCTCTCAGAACAAAGCAAGGGTGGGCGTGTGCGCCCCAAGGCGCCCCACCAGAAAGCCCCAAACGGGGGGGGACGGTGTGCGGCGCTCGTAGCGCCGCGCGGCTGGCCCCACGCGTCATTCGACCCGAAAAGCCTCAGAGGCGTGTAAGCAGACGCCAGTCTTCGGGTCGAATATCTCCCGTGGGTCAGCAAGTCTTGTCGCTCCCATTGGTCCACGGGGAGATTGTTCCGGCTTGCTGACGCGTCAGAGATGTGGCTCGTCTTTTGGTCCGTTAGTCCGTTGATCCGTTGGAGACTGTACCCGTCGGCAGATGAGTCAGGGTAGTGTCGGTTAGCCAATCCGCGGCTCCCGTGCTGACCGTCCGTTAGTAGTAGATTATCGGACGGACACCGCGGCATGCCCCAGATTACTTTGGAGTTGATGCGTCTTGGAAGGAGTTGGCTGAGAAGGACAGGGAAGGAGAGGCCCCAGTCCTTATCCCCTAGGCTCCAGTCTTGGGGATTTAAGGGGCATATCCTTACACCTCCCCCCCCTTAGGACGCGCGGCGCAGGAAAGCGTCCAACACCTCAGGTGCGTTCGCAAGGTCTTGCTTGGTCAGCCAGGAGTTCTCGCTGACGTCACAGCCTTTCCACTTGACCAGGTACTGTAGTCGTCCACGGCGCTTTCGTGACCTTATGATGGAGTCGACTTCGTACTCGACAGAACCGTCCGGAAATGCCACCGGAGGCGGAACGGGAGGAAGTCGGCCATAAGGATCAGCGCGGTACGGCTTCAGCAAGCTCGCATGAAAGGCGTTGTGAACCTTGCGATCGAGCACCGCTTGGGGAAGATCTAGGCGGAACGTCACATCGTTGATACTCTCAGTGACGCGGTACGGTCCTGAGTACTTGGGCATCAGCTTGCGAGCGCCTTGGAAAGCATCTGGCATAAGGTGTTTGGTACTTAGTAGCACCAGATCGTCCACGGCGATCTTGCAAGGTCGGCGATGGCAATTTGCGTACGCCGAGCGCGCCTCATTTGCACTCTTGATGGCTGAGATGGCAGTCTCTTGAGCATGTTGGAGACCGCTTAGCCAGTCAGACACTGCAGGCATGCTTGACTCTGAGTTTTCGAGGATGTCCATTGGTACCGTCTTAGGTTCGAATCCGTAGTTCAGGAAGAAAGGGGAGTACGTTGTAACAGCATTTGGCGACCGGTTGTAGGCTACTTCGGCAGCAACCAGAAAGAGGTCCCAATCGCCTTGGTGATGGTTGACAAAGTTTCGCAGGATTTCTTCGATCTTCTTGTTCATGATCTCAGTTTGTCCGTCGGTTTGCGGGTGGTACGCTGAAGAGGCCTTGATCTTGACCTTGAGAATCTCCGTGAGCGACTGCCAGAAGTTGGAGAAGAAAATGCGGTCCCTGTCGCAGACAACATCAGCTGGGAGTCCGTGGTGTCGATAGACGTGATCATGGTAGAGCTGAGCTGCGACTGGCGCCGTACAGTCTGGCTTCATAGGGGCGAGGCGAATCATCTTGGAGAGGCGGTCGACAACGACGTAAATCCCGTTGTGGCCTCTTGGAGTCAGAGGAAGAGGCGTGATAAAGTCCATGGAGACACTTGCCCATCGTTGGCTCGGGGGGTCCAAGGGTTTGAGGTGACCCAGAGGTGAATGGGTGCTAGCCTTGTTCCGCTGGCACAAATCACATGTTTGTACGTATCTTTGGATGTCTTTCCGCATTGTCTTCCAGTAGTACTTGGAAGAGATAACCTTGGTTGTTTTCTTGACTCCCATGTGCCCTTGGCACGGGACATCATGGTAGTCGTGGAGTAGTCTTTGGCGTAGAGTACCGACGGGGATACACGTACGGTCACCTCGTTTCAACAACCTCATGTGTAGCCGGTAGGGAGATACCGGGTCTTTGACTAGGTCGGCAAACTCGGGGTCCGCGTCGTACTCTTGTCTTAAGGTGGCAAGGTCTTGATCACTTTGGTTGATGGTCATGAGGTTGTTGATTTCAGTTTTCTTGGGGAGTTCTTCAATGGTCTTGGTCAGCACGCGACTAAGAAGGTCTTGATTGGGGGCGTGCTTGTCGGGAGCATCTTGTGGCTGCCTGGAAAGGGCATCAGCCACGGGGTTCGAAGTGCCCTTGATTGGGACAATCTTGAACTGGAACTGGTCCAGAAACTCCAGCCACTTGACTTGGCGATCGTTCAGCTTCTCTTGGGTGCTTAGGTATCTCAGGGACTCATGGTCGGTGTGGACCTCAAAGGGTCTTCCGTAGAGGTAGCAGCGCCAATGCCGGATAGCTTGTACGACTGCAAGCAGTTCTCTTTCACGAATGCTGTAGCGCTGCTCGTGGATGTTGAGGGTTAACGAGAAGTACGCCACTGGACGCCGTCCGCGTCCATCATCTTGCTCAAGGACTGCGCCCACAGCATACCCGCTGGCATCTGTAGACACGTAGATTGGGTATCTCTTGTCGAAAGGCCTTAGCACCGGTGCGCTTGTCGTTAGGTCCTGCAGCTGCTCAAAGGCTTTCTGGGCGTCGGGTGTCCACTCGAAGTCGACATTCCCAGTCAGCCTCGTTAGCGGCGTAGCTACGGCAGCCATTCCCTTGATGAATCTTCGATAGAAGTTGACCATACCGAGGAAAGATTGTACATCCTTTTTGCTCCTCGGTGTTGCCCACGTACGGATGGCTTGGACCTTGTAGTCTTCCATAGAGAAGCCTTTCTCGGAGATGACGTGGCCAAGGTAGTCCACAGTAGTTCGAGCGAACTGGCACTTGCTCAGCTTGGCGTAGAGCTTGTGTTCTCGTAATTTCTCGAGTGCTAATCGTAGGTGCTTGAGGTGATCGTCGTAAGTTTCGCTGTAGACTAGGATGTCGTCGAGGTAGACACAGATGAAGTCGTACAGATAGGGTCGGAAGACATCGTTCATTAGGTTCATGAAGACCGCGGGTGCATTTGTCAGACCAAAGGGTACGACGGTGAACTCATAGAATCCGTACTTGGTTCGAAACGCCGTCAAAGGTATTGTTTCTGGGTCAAGGCGAATCTGGTGATAGCCAGAGCGGAGGTCGATCTTTGTAAAGTACTTGGCCTTTCGCAGTTGGTCAAAGATGTCGTCGATGCGTGGTAGTGGGTACGCGTTCTTGATAGTAGCCTTGTTCAGGGCCCTGTAGTCGATGCACATTCGCCAGCCACCGTCCTTCTTCGCCGCAAAGAGGACGGAAGAGCCCCACGGTGAGGTGCTTGGTTGGATGAATCCCTTCCTTATGAGGCCGGCCAGTTGAGTCTTGAGTTCTTCGAGCTCCCATTCGGCTAGTCGGTAAATTCCGCTACGACGCGGTTGGGCGTCATCGGTCAGCTTGATGCTAAATTTGTGACTGCGCTCAGGAGGGAGTCCGTCGGGGAGCTCGTCTGGGAAGACGTCAGCGTACTCTTTGAGAATCTCTTGAACTTCTTTCTTGTCTTCGCCTTGTCCCATCGTAATGGCGTTAATGTCGAAGGTGCTAAAGGGATCTTCCGACTGCAGGTAGATGGCAAAAACAGGGCACCTTTGAACGAGGTCCCGAGCAAGGCGTTGCCGACTGATCAGAGCTTCGGGCTTCTTGAGGGAGGCAGTGATAGAAATGTTCTTGTGGTTGAACTTGAAGGAGATCTTGTTTTTCTTGTTGTTGATTTTGGCGTCCTTGTCATCGCGCCACTTCTTTCCCAGGATGAGGTCGTACGCGCTCAATTCACAAACAGCAAACCGAAGTCGCTCTTGGTACGGTCCGATGTGAATTTCAAGAGGGTCAACGGTTTCAGCGAGGACATGGGAGCGGCCATCGGGCATGCTTGCCGCGAAGTCCGTTCCTTTTGTTTTCACATGCAAGGAGGTAACGAGGCGCCTTGAGACGACGTTGATGGGAGATCCGTCGTCGAACAGCACCTTAACAGCTTTTCCATTGACAGAAGCAGTAGAAAGCAGAAGCCCGAGTCGCGGGCCTTCAAATGGTGACGACATATTTTCAGGAACCGAAGGAGCGTCTTTCACAGATGTTGAGGATTGTTGCTGCTTCAGTTCCGCTGGCCTTTTGGGCAGTCCTTAGCCATGTGTCCTTTTTCGCGACAGCGAAGGCAGAGACCCTCGCGCATGCAGCGCTGGCGTTCGTCTGGCGTCAGCTTTTCGATCTTGATGCTGGAAATGTCCATCGGGACAACGCCCATCGTCGGTGGCTTGCCAGAAGTGCTGTTAACATTGCTGGTGATACGGGACACTCCAGCCTTGGCCGCTTCCACGCGCAGGGCGTCCGTCATCAGTGACTCAAGATCGGTGTACGTCTTGAGGCACAGTGCCTGCCAGATGTCGCGCTTCAGGCCTCGGCTATAGCGGTCGATCTTTTCCGCTTCGGTGATGTCCGGGATGTCCAAGAGGACGCTCAGGAAAGTCCTGTTGAACGTCCCGACGTCCTTGATTTGGCGCCATGAGTGCAGCTTGTCCCGCGCCGCCTGCGTCTTGTTCAGAGGGCTGAAGCGACGGATGAGCGCAGCCCGAAAGGTAGCCCAGTCGGGGACCGCCGTCGTCCGACTGTAGGTATGCCACCAGGTGAACGCTTCACCGTCCAGGTAGGTGCAGGCGATCCGACACGCTTCGTCAGGGTCAGTCAGTCGCACATATGAGTCCATGTGCGAGCACCATGCTTCAATTGTCCCGGGCTTGCCAGAGAACAGCGCGGGCTTATTCGGCCTCGCAGTCGTCGCGCCTCCACTCGAGGCCTTAGCCTTGGCGTCGGACAGCTGTTTCTTGGCGTCCGCCAATTCAACTTTATGAGCCTCGAGCTCGGCGCTCATCTGCGAGACGAACGCTGTAAGTTGATTCCATGACTCCGCGGAGGGTGCGGTTAAGGCCGTTCCCGGATTAATCGGGCTTACAGTCGCAGGATTCGGGGGGTCCATTGTGTCCTGGGTGAGGTCCGCAACAATCAAATTAACCCAACAGATCCGGTTTGACTTACTCCGGCAGAGCACGGGGCAAGTCTTACAAGATGTGCAAGTTAATTTGACCAAGCAAAATAGTGCTGCACTAGCTCTGGACAAGCGTGGCCGTCGTGGCTACCACGTTTCCAAAGATGGACAACACTATTTGATGGGTCACAAGCGATGCGATGAAGCAGAATTCGAAGACTCAAATCACGCAATCGGATTTTCCCGCCGGCCGCCGCGCACGGGCCCGAGTCGGGTCGTGCCGGATTTCCACGCGGGGGGATCAAAGGGGGAAAATCGCGTCTCTTGCACAGATCCTGGGGGGTGTTGCAAGGTGTCAGTCGGTGCGGCGCGCCAGCGTGCGGTGGTGATCCTTGCCACGCTGGTGGCGTTCGAAGTGCTCGACCGTCTCAAATTCGCGATCGCACACGTCGCAACGAGGGCGGGTCGCTGGACGGTTGACCGTATTGCGGTGGCGCCGCGACCAGCGATGGTCGCGCAGCACTGTCAGGCTGTTGCAACGCACACCGCACGGCTTGCAAACGTATTTGCCCTTGGGGATGGTCTTGGCGATCCGGCGCTGCTCTCGCTGCTCTGCTGCGCGCGCGGTCGTCGGTCGGATGTGGCCGATTCGTGGGGCCGGCGGCGCGATGTAGCGCCGGGCCGGATCCTGCGCGGGCAGCAGCAGGCGCCGGTTGGCTGGGACCGCCGGTCCTGACGTGGCTGGGCCCTTACCCTTGCGCGAGAGGGGGGGCTTGGATGCGGCTGGCGCCGCCGATGCGGCCGTCGCCGCCACAGAGGATGACGTGGATGCGCCCGCCGGGGTGCCACGTGCCGCCGCGGTGTCGCGCGCCGCCGCGGTGCCGCGCGCCGCCGGGGTGCCGCGCGCCGTCGGGGGGCGCGCCGTCGCCGCCGAGGAAGTCGGGGCGTCCGCCAACGCCGAGGAAGAAAATTCCGAACCTGATTTGGCACTCACTGGGTTTCGACAATCAGTCGACCAAAAGAAAAAAAACCGTGACAGGGGCCACCAGGGCAGTGTCAGGGCAGTGTTCTTTCGGTGTGATTCGTGGAACCCGCTGCGTTCGTATTACAATGCCCGAGGCACGCCGAACACAGGGAGCAGCACGAGTGCACAAACACAGGGAGGGCCAAATCCAGGACAGAATCGCAACGTCACCGCCAAGAGGAAGTCAAACTATCTGAAGCTACCACATGTGAGGCACCACCCACACACGGGCAGCCCTCAACGTACTGGCGCCGGTGTCAGCAACCCGTGCACCAATGAGGATGCCGGGCGCGGGGAAGGTGACGGGTGGGATGACGGTGATGGGGGTGGGGAAGAGGATGGGCGTGACGTCGGTGAGGGTCGAGGGGGTCGAAGGTAAAGGAGGTCTTTGTGTCTCTGTCTGTGGTTGTTCCCCCGAGGTCTCTCCCGGTGGCGCCCACACTCACGCATTATATACCCCCAGGGGGGCACCCAGGGTGCCCCAAAGCATGCGATTGCCCGTCGTGCCGGTGGACGGCACCAAAGCTCTCAAAACAAAGCATGGGCTCTCAGAACAAAGCAAGGGTGGGCGTGTGCGCCCCAAGGCGCCCCACCAGAAAGCCCCAAACGGGGGGGGGACGGTGTGCGGCGCTCGTAGCGCCGCGCGGCTGGCCCCACACGTCATTCGACCCGAAAAGCCTCAGAGGCGTGTAAGCAGACGCCAGTCTTCGGGTCGAATATCTCCCGTGGGTCAGCAAGTCTTGTCGCTCCCATTGGTCCACGGGGAGATTGTTCCGGCTTGCTGACGCGTCAGAGATGTGGCTCGTCTTTTGGTCCGTTAGTCCGTTGATCCGTTGGAGACTGTACCCGTCGGCAGATGAGTCAGGGTAGTGTCGGTTAGCCAATCCGCGGCTCCCGTGCTGACCGTCCGTTAGTAGTAGATTATCGGACGGACACCGCGGCATGCCCCAGATTACTTTGGAGTTGATGCGTCTTGGAAGGAGTTGGCTGAGAAGGACAGGGAAGGAGAGGCCCCAGTCCTTATCCCCTAGGCTCCAGTCTTGGGGATTTAAGGGGCATATCCTTACAACCCCACGCGACACCGACCGTCGCGTCGAATCAGCCGGTTCCAGGCCGCTGGCGCCCCCCCCCCCCTCAAATAGCACACCAGAAGCGGCCCGCCCCGCAAGAATCCAGGCCAGCGGCTAGGGGGGCTGGTGCGGATCGGCCATCCCGGGGTCGTTGGCGCCCCCCCCCCCTCAAACAGCACACCGCAAGCGGCCCCCCCCGCAAGAATCCGGGCCTGCGGCAACGATGGCTGGTGCGGATCGGCCATCCCGGGGCCGTCAGCGCCCCCCCCCCCCCAAAATCACGTTCCACGGCCGCCGCGCAGGGCCGCCGCCGCCCCTCCATACCCCCTGGAAGACCAGCCGTCAGGCCGACGCGAAGCGACCGCCCCGAGGCTGCTGTTTGCGCCCACGTCGCCCAATCGAGCGGCTGATTGGCCACGCCCGGCCGCCCCACAACCTCGCCCACTCCCCCTGGACGACATGCGCACAGCTGCGCACGGTACGTGTTGGCGGTCGTCGACACCAGGCTGCCAGACGTGTGACAGTCCCCAGCCAGAAGGATCCACGCGAGAGGGCGCCAGCAACTGTGCCGATCGGGCCGGCACAGCACCATCATACGCCCCCCCTGCAGTGCGCTCCAAAACGTAGATACAACCGTCGAATCATGTCTCAAAGCTTTCAAACGTGCCGCGAAACATTCAAAGCGGGCCAGTTCTAGCCCAATATGGCGTCCCACAAGCCGAAACAAGATCGTCGCGAAAACGTACCACTGCTACTGGGGTATACTGCGGGATACTCGTGGTTGGTACCACACAGCACCCCAGATTGGGCTGAAATGGTCTAAAATGGGCCCAGTACAAATATTCGCGGACGCGTATCTCGAGAACGGCGTGTACTAGACCCTCTCACAGAGGCCATTCTTCCAATTGGGGATACATCGCCTGACCAGTATACTCCTGAACCCCTCTCCACGACGCCTCTGGGAGGGGGTGTGCGGACATGTCACGGTCGCCAGTATACCCAAGAAGAAGTTGTGGAGAGCTACTTATCGCGACCTGAGAGCCCTCGCGTACCGTTGTCATGTCACGCTGCGTATCTGGCCCACCGATCACTACGTTGACCACGCCCACTATGCTACGAATAGCGCTGAGAGCGCCTGACAACAGACCACGCGGCGGTCCCTGTGGTGGCTACGTCACCCACGGAAAATACTGTACGTTGCAAAAAAGCATAGATTTTTCGTCCAGGCATGATTCCCCGGGGGCCGCTCTAGTAACAGACCCCTCCCCGCCCTCTCTGTCCCCGCCCCCCCCCCCACCCCCTTTGGCCGGAGAGGGGGGAGCGGGGGGGGGGCGCCGGCGTGCTGGGCACTCCAGGCTCCCCCCGGTACGCCCCTCTAGCAGCTCCAGGGAGGGGAGCGGACGGGCCCACCGGCGTGGCCCCAGCCGCACCCTCCTGCCAGCACGCATCGGGGTGGCCACCAGCTACCCTCCACGGCGCACTCAGCGCTCCCCACATGGTGCCGTCCATGGTACGCACGCACCCCACGCCCACGCCTACGCCCACGCCCAAGCCCACGCCCAACTAAACAACAACACAACGATACACATATAATAGACAAGAAAAGGCCAGCACCGACAGACAGACGCGGCCCGCCGCGGCAACAGAGAACGACCACCAGCAGAGCGGCAGGCCGCCAGCCCTAACAGACAGACGCGCCCCGCCGCGGAAAAAGAAGAAAGGAGCCAGCAGGGGGGCGGCCGCCAGCACCGACGGACAGACGCGGCCCGCCGCGGCAACAGAGAAAGACCACCAGCAAAGTGGCAAGCCGCCAGCACCAACAGACAGAAGCGCCCCGCCGCGGAAAAAGAAGAAAGGAGCCAGCAGGGGGGCGGCCGCCAGCACCGACAGACAGAGGCGGCCAGCCGGCACAAAAGAAGAAAGGCGCCAGCGGGGCGGCAGCCACCAGCAGACGGACGGACGCGACCCGCCGCGGCAACAAAAGAAAAGCACCAGCAGGGCGAAGGACGCCAGCACCAACAGACAGACGCGAAGCGCCGCGGCCAAAAAAAAAGGCTCCAGCTTGGAGGCGCCACCCGTGCGGTGAAAAGCAGCCGCCACCAGCAGATGCACGCAGGTGTGGAAAAGAAGACGGTGGGGGGGGGGGGGGGTGGTGGGATGGTGGAGAGGGGGGCGTGGGGCACGTGAAGAGGGAAGGGGAGGGCGGGGGGGGGGAAGCTCGAGAGTGGGAGTGGGAGATGGAGGTTGGCTTGGCAGGTCAACGCCCGGGCTCAGAAGTCCATCCCCCGCCTGTCTGCTGGAGCGCCCCCCCCGCCCGCCCTTCCCCACCCCGCACCCCCCTCACAGGGTGCTCCAGGAGCTCTCTGCCGGGCGTGCGCGCCGCGCACCCGTGCTGTTAGGCTGCCCCAGTGCGCGCTCTGCTCTCAGGTGGGGCTCTCCGGGGGACCACGTGCACTATGCTACGAACCGCGCTCACAACACCTGTCAACAGACCGCGCGGCAGTATCTGTGGTGGCTACGTCACTCACGGAAAATACTGTACGTTGCAAGAAAGCATAGATTTTCCGTCCAGGAACGATTCCGCGGGGGCCGCTCTCGTACCAGACCCCTCCCCGCCCCGCCTGTCCCCCCCCCCCCCCCCCGCACCCCCTTACACGATGCTCCAGGAGCTCTCTGCCGGGCGTGCGCGCCGCGCACCCGTGCTGTTAGGCTGCCCCAGTGCGCGCTCTGCTCTCAGGTGGGGCTCTCCGGGGGACCACGTGCACTATGCTACGAACCGCGCTCACAACACCTGTCAACAGACCGCGCGGCAGTATCTGTGGTGGCTACGTCACTCACGGAAAATACTGTACGTTGCAAGAAAGCATAGATTTTCCGTCCAGGAACGATTCCGCGGGGGCCGCTCTCGTACCAGACCCCTCCCCGCCCCGCCTGTCCCCCCCCCCCCCCCCCGCACCCCCTTACACGATGCTCCAGGAGCTCTCTGCCGGGCGTGCGCGCCGCGCACCCGTGCTGTTAGGCTGCCCCAGTGCGCGCTCTGCTCTCAGGTGGGGCTCTCCGGGGGACCACGTGCACTATGCTACGAACCGCGCTCACAACACCTGTCAACAGACCGCGCGGCAGTATCTGTGGTGGCTACGTCACTCACGGAAAATACTGTACGTTGCAAGAAAGCATAGATTTTCCGTCCAGGAACGATTCCGCGGGGGCCGCCCTCGTACCAGACCCCTCCCCGCCCCGCCTGTCCCCCCCCCCCCCCCCGCACCCCCTTACACGATGCTCCAGGAGCTCTCTGCCGGGCGTGCGCGCCGCGCACCCGTGCTGTTAGGCTGCCCCAGTGCGCGCTGTGCTCTCGGGTGGGGCTCCCCGGGGCGCCGTGCTGTGCGTTCGTGCATGGGGACCTTTTCAGCTGCAGGGGAGATGATCCGGGAGTCCACCCGCAAGACGACAACGCACTCGATGCGTGACCGGCGAGCATTGGTCGAGACTTCGACCAACCGAGGTGTGAGAAGGGAGCGCGTGGAGAGCGGCTGCGAGTGCTTGCTGTTGGACGTGTGACAGAAGTGGTGTCGCGAAGCTGGAATCGGGGCAAGTCGCGCGCAATCCGTTGATAATTCGGCGATATTCGTGCGCAGTTCGGCTCCTCAGGCCTGCCTCGCACCCTCCCACGGCGGTGCCCCCCACCCCCTCGGCGGCTGAGTCCTCCCCTGGGGTGGTGGAGTCTTCCTGGTGTCCCGGTTTTACAGCTGAATTGGGCACTCACGGACATGTAGCCCACCTTTCTGTCGGACCCGGCTCCAGCCGCCCGCCGACGCGAACCACCAGCAGACCACAGCCGACCACAAGTAAACGAGCTACCGTACAGTACATGCGCAGTACAAAAAATAGCCACGAGTACTGCCTAGTATACCCTAGTACGGGTGGTACGTTTTCCCGACGATGGTCTGGACCATCTCGGAAACGAAGTAGGAGGGGAAGATCGTTTCCGACATGGTATAGACCAACTCGCCCCCATCTCTGTTGTGTACGTGGCACTCGAGAATTGAATCAACTACATCAACTCTATTTCCGTCTGAATCCGAATCGACGGCCCAAATCGGGCCTCTACCGGAGACCCACGAGCCCGTGCTGCGCTCTCATTGGCCGACAAGGTTTCGAGAGGCACGTGGCGTCTGAAACGAAAAAGTTCGAAAATATATGCGAGATGGTCGCGAGTTGGTACGCCACCGTTGGAAACACCCTTACGTGGGTGTCGTGCAGGCCCTTGCAACGCGCCAGATCCCCGGGCTTGTGCGCCTCACGCGCCCGACCCTTCGCCTCGAGACGCTGACGACGCGGGCGCCCATGATGTGGCAGAGGGCCGCCTCCTGTTCAGACCCCCCCCCCCCCATCCCCTCGCAGTCTGCCCGGCCGTTCCAAGGCGTGCCAGCTTGCCCTGCCGTACCGAGTCGTGTTTTGTCCGCGCCGCCTGTGGGGTGTCGTCGTCTCCGCTCCTGCCGGCATCGGTGGTTGCGGCGCGGCTCGTCTCTGCCGCCGCCATGTCGCACGGCGATGACCGCCACGTGCACCAGCTGGTCATGGAACTGACCGATCCGACGAAGGTACACGCGCGTCCCCTCCGTCTGCATCTTTTCGGGAGCACCGCACTGGCTGGCGCGTCGCTGATGTCGCGGCGTGCGCGCGGGGGGCCCGGCGGGGTGGGGTGTGGCCGGGTGCCACCGGCTGTATCACTGAGGGGGGGGGGGGGGGCGGGGGGATCAGGGTTGGGGGCTATGGCTGGTCTACAATGGGGTAGGCTAGAGGGGGTTGTTCTGTGCGTGTACGTTGTTGCTGGGGCTTGTTGACCGTCGACGCACACGACACAGTTGTGCTTTTCCTGGCCTCTGCGTGTTGTTGTGTGGGACTTGAATGCCTGCGTTTGCCTCTTTCCTTTTTGTTCTCCTTTGCTTACGCGCTCGTGTCGACACTATTTTCTTTCTTCCACTTTTTGTCTGTGTTCATGGACCTTGTCTTCTGGTCGGGTTTGCTCTCCTCGTCTATCATTTTTGTTTGTCCCACGCTCACTCCCGTGCACACGCATTGGGCTCTCGCCGTGTGGGTTCATGGCAGCGCTCACCGCTTGCGCCCTCTCTCTCCTCGCCTCCCCCACCCCCCGCGCCCCGCCTCTGTGTGCCGCCCGCAGAGAGAGAGCGCGCTGCTGGAACTGAGCAAGAAGCGTGAGGCCAGTGCGGACCTAGCACCCATGCTGTGGACTTCCTTTGGCACCGTGGCCGCCCTTATGCAAGAGATTATCTCCATCTACCCGCTCCTGTTGCCGCCGGCCCTGACCGCCCATGCGAGCAACCGGGTGTGCAACTCGCTGGCGCTGCTGCAGTGTGTGGCGAGCCACCCCGAGACGCGGTCGCTCTTCCTAGCCGCCCACATCCCCCTCTTCCTCTACCCCTTTCTCAGCACCCTCTCCAAAACGCGGCCGTTTGAGTACCTGCGCTTGACGTCGCTGGGCGTCATTGGGGCGCTGGTGAAGATGGACGACCCAGATGTGGTCAACTTTCTACTCCAGACGGAAGTCATCCCCCTGTGCCTGCATATCATGGAGACGGGGTCGGAGCTCTCCAAGACGGTGGCCACCTTTGTCGTCCAAAAGATCCTCCTCGATGCGAACGGCCTGGCCTACACTTGTGCCGCCGCAGAACGCTTCTTCGCGGTCGCCAACGTGCTGGCCAACATGGTGTCGGCGCTCGTCGAGGCCCCGTCGCCGCGGCTGCTCAAGCACGTGATCCGATGCTACCTGCGGCTGTCGGACAACCAGCGTGCGCGAGAGGCGCTCCGGGGGTGCCTACCTGACGCGCTACAGAATGGAACATTTGCCAAGATCCTAGACGAGGACGCCACGACCAAGCGATGGCTCGTCACTCTGCTGTACGCGCTGAATGTGGACAACTCACCGATGGGGTCGCTGCCGGCGCCCGGATTGTGAGTGGGGTACTTTCACAGAGTGACGCGTGTGTGGTTCTGGCCGTCGACCAATCATCCAAAGCCCTGGCAACAGCGCACGGAGCGTCAAGCTGTGGGAGTAGGGTGGGTGGGCAGCTGGGCCAGACGCTGCGCATTTTCGTGGAGCTGGACGACGAGGCAGACCTGCTGGCGGACGCAGAGGCGAGCTTCCAGCGGCTGCCCGACGCGACGGACGGCAAGGATGGCGGCGGAGGGTAGGGCCGGGCAGGCACCCACGCATGGGTCGCAGAGGCGTTTGCCGCCGCGGACCGACAACAGGGGGGAGTAAGTGGGCGGGTGGGTAGAGGTGGGGGTGGCAAAGCCATGAGAGTGCTACTAGGCACGTTGCGCCCACCCCGTCTGATATCCTGCCTTACTGCGAGGGCCGATTGGATAGGTGCCTCCCCCCCCCGCGCGTCCTACCTCTACGACACCTTTCTTTGTACCCCACCTGCCCAACGCCCCCCTCCCCGTTCTTCGTACCCCACCTGTCCAACGCCCCCTTCCCCATGCGCAGAGCACGCCCATCCGCGCAAGCCTCACCCCGCTCCCGCGCCAGTCTTCTCCCAACGCCCTCTCCCCATGTGCCCCCCCCGCGCAGCACCCACTCCCCTGCCCTGACGTGCGGAGCACCGCCACCCAGTAACACCCACGCACTTCTTGCCCCCCCCCCCCCCCCCTTCTTGCCAGGGTTCTCAGGAAGGAACCGGACAGAGCGCGAGGTCTCCCGCCGGGACGTGGCCCGATGCGGGCGGCAGCGTCATCTCGGCGCCCAGGCCGCCCCCGACAGGGCGGGAGCGCAGGCCTGAGGCGGCGACGATGGCCCCCACCGCGCCGACCAGCATCATGTCCCGGGGCTGCATGGGCTGCCAGCGCGGACACAGCACGGTGGGGGAGGCTGCGTGGCAGGAGCGGGAACCGACAGGGCACACCGAGGCGACGGCATGACGCCACTGTGGCCCACCAGGTGGGGTCAAGGGCCGGGCGGTGACGGGGAGGGGAGGGGGGAACAGGCGTGAGCGAGGACAGGGTCGGAGACAGACGGGGGGGAGGCGGAGTCAAGACCGGGCTGCTGCAGTGGTTCCTTTGGCTGCGGCACGGGGGGCCTCAGAGGAGGGAAGGGGATGACCGGAAGGACCCGCAGAGGGCACCAGTCGTCTCTCGACGCAGCGCGTGGGAGCAGGTCGCCCCACGCACGGATGCTGGCCGGCGTGGCGTCTGCAGAGGCGACCGCCACGCTCGCGTCCGCAGGGGGATCCCCGCGGGGCGGCGAGAAGAGCAGACGCCGCCGCCGCGCGTCGGGCCCACCCCGCCCATGCCTGCTGCCCGTCGGGTTGACCGGGGAGCGCGGCGGGCGACACTGGGGGCGCCGCGCCACCAGGCGCCGCCCCGCGTGGTCGTACCCCGTCTCGACGCGGCGCGCGCCGCCGTGCGGCCGCGCGGGGGCGTGCACGCCGTGACGGCCGCCGCGGCGGCCGGCCAGCGCCCGCCGCGCGCTCTTGGTGCCGCGGCCGGCGGCGCCGCCGGCCGGCAAGCGCGGTGCTGGCGCTGCGCCGCGTGGGCCGCGCCGCGCCGGCGGTGGCCGTTTGGAGACCGTCGGCCGGGGTGTGGGCCACCTGGACCCCCCGCCCCACCCAGCGACCGCACCGCCCCGCGCGGCAACGCACGCTGGCCGGCCACCGCCGGCCACCCGCACGTCACCGCAGCCGCGGCGACCGGCGCGGCCCGCATCGGCACGGTGAACCGCCCCCTCCACGCGGTCGGGCGGGAGGGACGCACGCCGCCAATGACCCCCTCCGCAGGGACAACCGGCGCGTGGCCGGGATGGAGCGGAACGACGCGCGCGGTGCCGTCGGCGGCGGCACGGCGCCGGTCGTCGAGGAGCACAGGGGTGCACAGGGCGAGGCCACGCCGGGGTCACCCCCAGCAGGCCAGCCGCCGTGCCGCGACCGCCGCCGCGTCGGCCCGCGGCGCCGACCACGGCGGCAGCAACGGCGGGTGCCGCCGCCAGCCGAGCGGCGGGCGTGGCGGCGACCGACCCGCGCGGCGCGACTGCCCCGCGCAGGCGGTGGGCGGTGGGCGGGCGACCGCCACAGCCGCCGCTGCCGCGGCGGCGGTGGCCGCCCGCGGGGTGTGGGCGCCCCGCTCGCCCCCCCCCCAGCCGCCCCCGGGCGCCTGCCCCCGCCCACCAGTCTCTCCCCCCCCCCGATGCGGTCGCCGCGACGTGAACGGCAGTCCACGAGCCGCGCATCGGCGCCGCGGCCACGTCCGCGATGGGGGTGCGCCGCGCCGCCCTCCCCCCCCTACCGGCGGCTGCCACCACACCCCACCGCGGCGGCCGTCGCCACGGCCAGCCCCGCCGCACCGCCCCCGCACGTCCGTGCGCCGACCGCCGCGGCGTCCGTGGCGACCGTCGCCGCCGCCGGCAGCGCGAGCGCCGCCGCCGTCAGCGGCGGCGCTTCGTCGGCCGCCGCTCCCACCGCGGCGGCCAGGCGGCGGCGCGCGGCGGTCGAGTCTGCCACCGCGGCGGCCGCGGCGGACCGGGCGGCCGACGGATAGCGCGCGGCGGCGGGGGGGGGGATGCCGCCGCCTGTGGCGGCCACGCGCTGCCCATGACGTCCCCCCCCCCCCGCACTCTCTCCGCGTACCCCCCCCCTTCCCCCCCCTTCCCCCCCCCCACCCCCGCGCGTACCCTCCTCCCGCACTCCCCCACCGGTCGGAGCGCTCTCCCCCCCCCCATCCCCCCCCCCTTGCCCCCCCACGTCGCGGCTGCCGCCACGCCCACGCCGCCATGGGAATTCAGTCTCAGTGAGCAGCGTTGCCCACGCCCGGCCAGCTCCGCCGACGCCCGCCGGCGGTCGGCAACAGTTGGCCTCAACGGGCTAGCTCGTGCTGTACAGACCCAGGCAACCGACGCCCTCGCGCGGGTGGTCGTCACCGCGGGGCCTCGGCCGGCAACACGTCACGAACTCCCGCCGGGGCGCCTACGCTGGGTGGGGGAACCCCCGTGGGAAACGAGACGACGGTCGCGGCATCTCCCTTCCCCACCGTGCTTGTCCCCTTGTTCCGACCATGGACCACCACACACCTGTCGCATGGCGGCGTCCTTTCGCGGAGCGCACGGGGGAGTTCACCCCCGCCACGGTCGCGCAAACGCATCCACCGTGGGTGCGTCCCGCCCCCCCCCCAGCCACCTCTCCCGCCCTGAGGCGGGGGCGTAGGCGGGGGCGTCGGCGGAGACATGTCGGGGACGGCCATCTCGGCGGTCGCGTCGTCCCAGTACCACTGCTCGTCCTCCTTCCAGTAGTCCATGCTCCACTCGGCAGCGGTGCCGAGCTCCTGCTGCAGCTTCATCGGCGCGGGGGGCTTGGCCTCTACGTCCCCGGCGGCACCCCCACCGGCGGCACCCCCCACTGCGGCGGGGTCCCCCTGCTCGCCCCCAGCGGCGGGAGTGGCGTCCACGCCCCACCTCGACCGGTGGCGGCGGCGGCCAAACACGATGCCAAAGAGCACGTTGGCCAGCGTCGGTGGCGAGGCGGCGGCGGCAGGCGCGGCGACCGCCACCACTGTTGGGGCGAGTGGTTGCGGTGGCGGCGGCGGGGTGGGGGCGGGCACGCCGGCGGGCTCTCCCCCGCGGCGGCAGCGGCTTTCGACGCTGTCGCTGGCGGGCTCCGCCCTTGGGCGCGCCCTCGACGGGCGCGCCAGTGACGGCAGCGGCGGCGGCCCGCCGCCCGTGCACGGCGTCGGCGTCGGCGGCAGCAGCAGTGGCAGCGGCAGTGGCGGTGGCGGCCGTCGTGGCGACGGCAGCGGCGACGGCGGCGGGGGATAACGGCCGCGGGTCCGTGCCGCCCTACTTTGGTTTGGACGTTGCCGCCCCCCCCCCCGCACCTGCCCGCGGAGCTGCCGCTGGGCCCCCCACTGGTGGTGCCGACCAGCCTCAATGGCCCCGCCGACGGGGACGACGCCGACGTGCACGACGCGCTCCGCGGCGGCGGCGGCGGTGGCGTCGGTTGTGGCGCCGCTGCGGGGCTGCTGCCGCCGCCGCTGTCGCTGCCGCCGCCGGCACTGCCGCCGCTCGCCGACAGCCCGCTGCCGTCGATGGAGCGGCCGGGGCGGCGGGAGCGGTCGCCGGGTCTGGCGGGGGGAGGAGGCGGAGGCGGAGGCGGAAGAGGCGGAGGCGGAGGCGGAGGCAGAGGCGGAGGCAGAGGCGGAAGCGGAAGCGGAAGCGAAAGCGGAGGGGTAGTGGGAGGAGGAGGGAGTTGTGTGTCGGGCGGAGGGGGGCGGGGGGGGGGGTGGCAGCCCGCTCAAGCGCCCCCGCCTCAGCTGCCCGCCGCTGACGGCCGCCGCCGCCGACAGCGTGCGGCCGCTGCCGGGCCTGGCCGCCGCGCCGCCGCGGCCGGCCGCCGGGGCGGGGGGCGGCGGGGGCGGGGCGGCCGCTCGGCCCGCTCGACCGGGCCCGCCGCTGCCGCTGCCGGCCGCTGCCGCGCGTGTGTCTCCGCTGCCGTCGCCGCCGCCGCCACCGCGACTGGGGGGTGGCGGCGACCGCTCGGGTGGCGGCAACGGCGGCGGTGGTAGAGGGTTTTTACAACCCGCCCGTGAGATCGTTTGTGACAACGTGGCACAAAATTCATTGCAAAAAAGGGGCTACTACCTCCAAAACGATCTCACTGAGATCTCACGTGAGATTAGTCCGTGACAAGAACGGGGTGAGTTGTCACGGACCGAGAGTATTCGTGAGATCTCTCGCGCTGCCCAAAGTTGCACACGTGTCGATCGAAAAGGCATTAGTAGTACATTTAGGGCATAGCCACCAACATGGGCTATCGCCCACACATGCCGATACTTGTGCCACGTATGCGAAACGTGGCACATAAAACTAAACGTGGCACCAAACTGGACGTTCGCCAACGTCGCCGAGCTAGCCGCCTTCGAAACGGGCCCCGCCATACGAATAGAGTTGAAACAAGTGGCGCAGTAACTGCGACACCGTACCCCAGCACGCGTTGGTCCGAGTGCTATCGCTCATCCAAAAGTGAGGGTTTTGGTCTGGCGATAGTCCCAGTGTCAACCGTCGGTGCTCGAAGTCTTGAAGTTGATTGGCTGAGAGCGCGCCACGTGGACACGGATTATTGTACTATTGCAATTGCACAATTCGTTGGCTGTGAAGTTCAGATGGAAGACATCTACGAATTAGACGCCTGTTGCAGTTTATCATTGGAAACGTAGGAACTAGGTTTGCGGATAGGCCCAAATCCAGTGCCGACACGGGACGAACTCGTCTCCCCCGAACGGCTGATGACAGACGTGGAGTGATCCATTCCAGCATCTCGGGGCTCGTCCTCGCCAGCGGCGTCGCTTTTCGAGCCGGGGCACTTTGACCGGCGAGTGATGACACATCACGGTGTTGGCTGGCTCCCGGTCTTACATACTGAGATTCGGTGTAACCCGCCGGGTCACTCTTCGGGCCTGACCGTGACGTGTGTTGCTTGGGTCCCGACGAGGCTTTCGACCGCCCCGCCCGGCGCGTCTCGCGTGATCACCCCTGCCAGGGGTCGCGCGATTTCCATCGCTGGGCAAATCAAACACGTAGCACTGCCCAGATGCGCCCCCGGTCCAGTGCCCCACGAGCCCCCCTCCCCCCCCCCGGAACTAGTGATGAAGGTTGGGTTATGCTAAATTTAAAGGGGTGGGGCTGGGCTGGTGATGGCGACACCAGGGATACTTGCGCAGCAAGTACTATGCGCTGGGGTGGGGTTGGATTGCGAAAGGTCAGGCATCCACGAAATATTTCGATGCGATCGGATGGACCTTCCATGCGCATTATGCCGATACCGCCCCATCTACACATTGGCGCCAAAAAAGGCCGCCCAACCGAGACGCTCGGTCTGCACATCGACGGGACGATGGCGGGCGATCGCGGTCGTCCCACCGTCTCGCACAGTGCAGGCTGGCCCATCCGGACGCGCCTGTCGCAGCTGGAGGCCACTCCACGGCCACGGTATTATCGTGGCCACGCCTCCCCGTACGCTGCACCGGGTCCCACGCGTTCCTGGCCATGGATTTGTTGGCTGCGTACAACGGAGTCGAGAGCGACGATTCTTCCTCCTCTGATGAGCCCGCTGTCGCCAGAAGTAATGCCGGCGACGAGGACGCCTCTGCCACGTGCATGTTGTTCAAGAAAGATGCGTTAGACCGGTACAGAGTAGGTTGTTTGGTAAGTTCTTTGACACAGAGCCGGGCGCTATGTGCTTTTATCAATCGCCATGGGGTAAAGCACCGTTATTTACTTTTAACAAGCTCTCGGTTTGCTGTGCCCGACTTTTGTGTACTTTTGCTGCTTTTTTGTTTTTCTTCCATCCACAGATCAGTGAGCGAAAGACCGTAGGGCGTGTCGCTATGCACGAGGTCGGCGCAGCTGCGCAGTATCTGTGCACCAGCGAGGCTGGCGTCGCGCACGTGCTGGAGATAGACGTGACGCAGTGTAGGGACTGGTTCAAGGACAGTCCCTACACTTGGGGGAGCCCGAAGGGCACCGACGCGACCATGGTGGATGTTGGCGGCACATCTGCTCCGTACACAGTACGCAAGAGAAGCTGCCATCCCCCCATCGTCTGCTCCCTCATGCCCGATACGGTAGCGAATCGACCGCATGAGGAGGTGGACTTTGAGGACCCCACGTGGATTGCCGCAATGAACCTGTGCGAGGGCGATGACTCACCTGAGCGCAAAGTGCACAAGACGACAATGGTAAGTCTCCTACTTATCCATCGCACACATCTATCTGTGTGTGCTCTTCTGATTGTCTCGTTCACTTCCGATACTGACCGCAACATTTCTCTGCTTGCACATTGACGCTTTGTTTGGTTGCTACAGGCATTCTTCAGAACCATCCAGAAAATGGAGGAGGGAGGGTGCTCTTTCAGGGATGAGCAGGGTTGTACCTGTGGGGGGACGCCGCGTCTCGTGCCGGGCCGAGGCCGCCGGCAGGCGTTCGTTGGGTGCTCCGACTGGCGGCCTGGGGACCCCCTGAAATGGAAGGGAGGTCACATGTCGTGCTCCGTGCCCCATGGGGTGGACGAGGAGAAGCTGTCCGTATGGCTGGAGAACGGGGTTGAGAAGGAGGACGCCGGGGAGTCCTGCTGTTTTATTGCAGGGAAGCGGACAAAGGAGCTGTCGTGTAAGCGGCACGGCGGCCTGCTTCCACCTTTACGGCGGAGCGCGGGGGGCGCTTGCCCGGTCCGCGTGGAGGTGCACACGCCGGAGCCTCTCCCCGCAACTGGGCTGGTGCGAGTCATCGTTGTGCTCCGGGGCGTCCACTCGCACGTATTTCCTGTGTGCAAGCCGAGTAGCCGTACCGCGCACAAGATTGTTGATGATAATCCAACCCTGAGCATCCGCGCGCTTCAGGTATGCCACCTTATTCCTTCCTTTCATATTATGTTTATTTCTTTCACATATTGGTCGTGGGATCGAGTTTTTGTTGTACACCGCTCTGACGGTCACTTGTTGCTTCTTGTTTTTTTTGCCTTTTCTTTTTTTTTTTAATCCATACAGAGTGCCATCGCTGATGCCAGTGGAGGAGCACAGGCCGGTAGCGAGTTTGTCCGCCGTCTGCGCCAGCAGGCGCGTTTGGGGGCCCACCCCTTCGGGCAGGACCTTCTCGGGGTCATGGAGGTGCGACGTCGCAGCGGGTACAAGCACCCGTATGTGAAGGCTGTCGTGGACAGGGATGATTTTACCGTTATCATCCTCCAGAACGACCAGCAAGCACGCCTGTCCGGGAAGGTGCGGTACTGTGAGGCCGACTCGACGTTTGGGGTCGTTGCCCCGGGTGCAGCCAAAGATGGCGTCGCCGCGGAGGCCATCGCCAGCGCTGGGAAGCAGGCGTTTGATTGGAACCAGTTCTCCATTGTGTACGTTGCGTGGGGACCGCTACCTGGGGGAGCCGCGATATGTCCGTCGCATTGAGTGTGCATTTTTCTGCCCCATGTACGCGTCGAGAACGCTCCTTGCTGACAGCATCAGTCTCAGGAGCTTTGATTGTAGCTTGCATGATTTTTTTTTTTTTTTTGTGGACCCTAAGCACCTTTCTCCCGTCCCACAACCGGGCAGTGACGCTCTTTCGAGCGATGGTCATTGGCAAGACGACGACCATGTACGAAACGCTTTTCGAGGCCTACTTCTCCGCTGCGGCGGCCAGCGGCCTGGGCGCCCCCCTGCGTCCCGAGAACCGTGGAGCGGCCCCCGGGGGGGGCGGGCGGAAGCCGTCTTTCGTGTCTGTGACGATTGATTTTGAGACGGCCCAGCACAACGGATTCTTCCAGGCAATCAGCCGTGTCTATGGCGGCCACGCATCGGACTACTTCGGCCGGGCCATCGGCTGCCAGGTGCACTTCAAGCGCTTCCTCCTGGCGCTTGTAGGCAACAATGTCCGAGACGATTTTTTCGTCAGGATGATGGCAATCAGAGACGCCGAGGTCGATGGGGGTCTGGATGCGGTGCGCGGAAAGCTGGCGGTGCTACTGGCGGAGTGTCAGAGCGCGGGCGAGAAGAGCAGGGCCAACGTGTTGCAGTGGCTGTTGCGGACGCGCTCGGCGCTTTTGGCGGCTTTCCCGAAAGCCGCGGGGTCGTTAGGGCGCACGGAGCTCCTGGCCAGCAGCATTGACACCAACTGCTGTGAGTCATTGAATCGCCAGACAAAGCAGGTCATCCTGGAGAAGGGGGCCCGGACGCTGGTGGAGGTCATTGACGCGTTGCGCGAGTTTGACGAGCGCTTTATGGCTGCCACAGTCGCGGGCCCCAACGCGAGCGCGCACGCCACGGGCCAGGTGACTCGCATGGTGGGGGCCAACAAGCGCAAGCAGCGGACGAACGCTGTCCCTCTGCGCGGCCAGCCCCCCAAGTCGGCGGGCAAGAAACGCAAAGGCACCCCGGCGAGCTCCGCGCCGGCAGCCGATGCCTCGGCTGAGCTCGCAGCGCTCCTGGCCTCGAGCTCCGGCGCGGCGGCCGATGGCGACACTGATGCTCAGCCGTCATCAAACCTCCTGTCGCAGTTCCAGGTGTTTTTATCATCTCAAGGGGGAGCCGCGGGGAGTGGCACAATGGGCTCTTGAGTGGTTTTTGGTCGCGAGAGGGACGAGGGTCATGTAGGATGTTTTCTCTTGTCAATGTCTGAGAATAGTGTGCCAGGTCGAGGCGGACAGCGCCAGCTTTCCCTAAGCTGTGGCCGTCTGCCAGGCAGTTCCCCTCACTGCCGCCCCCCCTCAGCACCACCCGTCCTGTGCCACGCGCCTGGAGAAATTCCCGTGGGAACAGCGGTCACGACCGCCGTGTCCCGACAATGTCGTCTGGGGCGAGGATGACAGGAAGAAGGTGGTGGGGTGGGGTTAACCCCGAGAAGACAGAGGTAGATGGAGTGGTCACGCAAAGGAAGTGGCGCCATCCATGGAGTATCATCATGGTGCATGGCATAATGATGGTGCCCCATGGATTGCGACATTTCCCCGCGATGACCGCCGACAGCAGGATTTCTGCGCCACGGGCAAGTGACAGCGCACTTGATAGTCAGTGCTCGTGGAGATCTTGAACAGGATACGCACGTGCCTTAACCTTCCACGTGGACCGCCGGCGAGAGCAGCCAGGGTGGCACAATGGCGCCATGTTGCCGCGGGAAGTGCAGGGAGCAGCGTAGGTGCAGGAGGAAGACGACCAGGCCCCACGGGCATTCACCCACGTAGTGCCTCAGCGAGGGGAGGCAGAGGAAGGCAGGGCATGGTCGGGGGCCGCCGGCGGCAGCAGGAGGGGGGAGAGTCGGCTCCAGTTGGTAAGGGATACTGACTCCACGTGGGGAGGGGGGGCGTGGAGGGGGCGGAAGGGGGGGAGCGGAGGAATCGGGAAAAGCAGAGGGGAAGGGAGGGCAGGGGGCGCGTAGCAGGGCAGGGGGGGAGTGGAGAGGCAATCAAGGAGTGCTCGCCCATCTCGCCGAGCCGTTGTGACGTCGGAACGCGCTCGGGGACGTGGGCGAGTACGCCAAGCGAGACAACTGCTGCGTCGGTGACGTCGAGGAAGATTGTCGCCACCCCCCGCGGAGTACGGACCCCAGTGATATTCCGGGGAGGGTCGGGCCGAAAGCTGGTGGAGGAGGAGGAGGGGAGGGTGATGACTGGGAACGACGGGAGGGGGAGGGGGGGGGGGAGATGGTCTGTGGAGGGGGTGGGGGGGGGCGGAGCACGAGAAAAAGGCGGCCAACTTCTCGCCTCCTTCCCCGCGGGGAGTCCGGAACAGTAGGGGAGGGTGGGCCAAAAAGCCTTGGAGCGTGAGGGGGAGAGGGTGCCCAGTGTGCAGAAGAGCGACAAAGAAGCACGCACCCTGCGCCCGACTGTTCTTCTCAGATAAGAGGGCGGTGCCAGCAATGGCAACGCCGCGGACACCGTTCGCCCATTTACAGGCAAAGAGGGCTCAGAAGCGGCCGTGGTGAGCGGGGGGGTGAGGAGCGATCCCCCCCGGGGGCCGTGAAGGTGGCTTACAGCTCTCCAGCGCGGATGCAAGTCACCTTCTTCGCCGGCACCGTCGCATCAGCGCCCAAGCGCGCTGGGGCCCCGTATCCACAGGTACTGCGGGTCTTGTTATGCACCATTTGGCTACGCGCACGCTCGGCGCAGAGCCGGTGATCGGAGGGTCGCGCGCGGTCCGCATATTTCGAGCAATGTCCCAGTCGTACGACGCTTTACAGTTAGGTGTTAAGGCCAGCGACCCCTCCCCCCTCCCCCTTCCAACGGATGGCGGCAACAGCTGCCCGGTATTGGGGTCGGGCAGCCGCGCCCCCACCCGACGAACGGTGGCGCAAGTGGCGATGGCCGGGGGGTGCTGGGAGGCGGGTGGGCGAGTGTGCGACAGCTGGCAGGAAAAAGGAGTCCGCGCGTCACTCTCACCAACAACCCCTCCACTTGATGGCAGACGACCCCCCCTCCCCGGCAGATGGCAAAAAACGGGGTCAGCGACGGGCGGGGCGCACACCCGCCACTCACAACGCATCAGCGGCCCCACCAGCGGCCAGGGGGGAGGCTGGGGGCACTGGCGCAACCTGATAGGCAACAGCGGCCCCACCACCGGCCACGGGGGAAGTTGGGGGCCCAGGCGCCATCCACAGAGCAGCAACGACCCCGCCAGCCGCCAGGGAGGAGAGGGGGGGGCACAGGCGCCACCCGTAGAGCAACAGCGGCATGGCCAGCGGCCAGGGAGGGGGGGGGGGGGCGCAAACGCCACCCGCGGGGCAAAACCGGCCCCGCCATCGGCCAGGGGAGAGCGGGGGGGGCGCAGGTGTAAGGATATGACCCTTAAATCCCCAAGACTGGAGCCTAGGGGATAAGGACTGGGGCCTCTCCTTCCCTGTCCTTCTCAGCCAACTCCTTCCAAGACGCATCAACTCCAAAGTAATCTGGGGCATGCCGCGGTGTCCGTCCGATAATCTACTACTAACGGACGGTCAGCACGGGAGCCGCGGATTGGCTAACCGACACTACCCTGACTCATCTGCCGACGGGTACAGTCTCCAACGGATCAACGGACTAACGGACCAAAAGACGAGCCACATCTCTGACGCGTCAGCAAGCCGGAACAATCTCCCCGTGGACCAATGGGAGCGACAAGACTTGCTGACCCACGGGAGATATTCGACCCGAAGACTGGCGTCTGCTTACACGCCTCTGAGGCTTTTCGGGTCGAATGGCGCGTGGGGCCAGCCGCGCGGCGCTACGAGCGCCGCACACCGTCCCCCCCCCGTTTGGGGCTTTCTGGTGGGGCGCCTTGGGGCGCACACGCCCACCCTTGCTTTGTTCTGAGAGCCCATGCTTTGTTTTGAGAGCTTTGGTGCCGTCCACCGGCACGACGGGCAATTGCATGCTTTGGGGCACCCTGGGTGCCCCCCTGGGGGTATATAATGCGTGAGTGTGGGCGCCACCGGGAGAGACCTCGGGGGAACAACCACAGACAGAGAGACAAAGACCTCCTTTACCTTCGACCCCCTCGACCCTCACCGACGTCACGCCCATCCTCTTCCCCACCCCCATCACCGTCATCCCACCCGTCACCTTCCCCGCGCCCGGCATCCTCATTGGTGCACGGGTTGCTGACACCGGCGCCAGTACGTTGAGGGCTGCCCGTGTGTGGGTGGTGCCTCACATGTGGTAGCTTCAGATAGTTTGACTTCCTCTTGGCGGTGACGTTGCGATTCCGTCCTGGATTTGGCCCTCCCTGTGTTTGTGCACTCGTGCTGCCCCCTGTGTTCGGCGTGCCTCGGGCATTGTAATACGAACGCAGCGGGTTCCACGAATCACACCGAAAGAACACTGCCCTGACACTGCCCTGGTGGCCCCTGTCACGGTTTTTTTTCTTTTGGTCGACTGATTGTCGAAACCCAGTGAGTGCCAAATCAGGTTCGGAATTTTCTTCCTCGGCGTTGGCAGACGCCCCGACTTCCTCGGCGGCGACGGCGCGCCCCCCGACGGCGCGCGGCACCCCGGCGGCGCGCGGCACCGCGGCGGCGCGCGACACCGCGGCGGCACGTGGCACCCCGGCGGGCGCATCCACGTCATCCTCTGTGGCGGCGACGGCCGCATCGGCGGCGCCAGCCGCATCCAAGCCCCCCCTCTCGCGCAAGGGTAAGGGCCCGGCCACGTCAGGACCGGCGGTCCCAGCCAACCGGCGCCTGCTGCTGCCCGCGCAGGATCCGGCCCGGCGCTACATCGCGCCGCCGGCCCCACGAATCGGCCACATCCGACCGACGACCGCGCGCGCAGCAGAGCAGCGAGAGCAGCGCCGGATCGCCAAGACCATCCCCAAGGGCAAATACGTTTGCAAGCCGTGCGGTGTGCGTTGCAACAGCCTGACAGTGCTGCGCGACCATCGCTGGTCGCGGCGCCACCGCAATACGGTCAACCGTCCAGCGACCCGCCCTCGTTGCGACGTGTGCGATCGCGAATTTGAGACGGTCGAGCACTTCGAACGCCACCAGCGTGGCAAGGATCACCACCGCACGCTGGCGCGCCGCACCGACTGACACCTCGCAACACCCCCCAGGATCTGTGCAAGAGACGCGATTTTCCCCCTTTGATCCCCCCGCGTGGAAATCCGGCACGACCCGACTCGGGCCCGTGCGCGGCGGCCGGCGGGAAAATCCGATTGCGTGATTTGAGTCTTCGAATTCTGCTTCATCGCATCGCTTGTGACCCATCAAATAGTGTTGTCCATCTTTGGAAACGTGGTAGCCACGACGGCCACGCTTGTCCAGAGCTAGTGCAGCACTATTTTGCTTGGTCAAATTAACTTGCACATCTTGTAAGACTTGCCCCGTGCTCTGCCGGAGTAAGTCAAACCGGATCTGTTGGGTTAATTTGATTGTTGCGGACCTCACCCAGGACGCAATGGACCCCCCGAATCCTGCGACTGTAAGCCCGATTAATCCGGGAACGGCCTCAACCGCACCCTCCGCGGAGTCATGGAATCAACTTACAGCGTTCGTCTCGCAGATGAGCGCCGAGCTCGAGGCTCATAAGGTTGAATTGGCGGACGCCAAGAAACAGCTGTCCGACGCCAAGGCTAAGGCCTCGAGTGGAGGCGCGACGACTGCGAGGCCGAATAAGCCCGCGCTGTTCTCTGGCAAGCCCGGGACAATTGAAGCATGGTGCTCGCACATGGACTCATATGTGCGACTAACTGACCCTGACGAAGCGTGTCGGATCGCCTGCACCTACCTGGACGGTGAAGCGCTCACCTGGTGGCATACCTACAGTCGGACGACGGCGGTCCCCGACTGGGCTACCTTTCGGGCTGCGCTCATCCGTCGCTTCAGCCCTCTGAACAAGACGCAGGCGGCGCGGGACAAGCTGCACTCATGGCGCCAAATCAAGGACGTCGGGACGTTCAACAGGACTTTCCTGAGCGTCCTCTTGGACATCCCGGACATCACCGAAGCGGAAAAGATCGACCGCTATAGCCGAGGCCTGAAGCGCGACATCTGGCAGGCACTGTGCCTCAAGACGTACACCGATCTTGAATCACTGATGACGGACGCCCTGCGCGTGGAAGCGTCCAAGGCTGGAGTGTCCCGTATCACCAGCAATGTTAACAGCACTTCTGGCAAGCCACCGACGATGGGCGTTGTCCCGATGGACATTTCCAGCATCAAGATCGAAAAGCTGACGCCAGACGAACGCCAGCGCTGCATGCGCGAGGGTCTCTGCCTTCGCTGTCGCGAGAAAGGACACATGGCTAAGGACTGCCCAAAAGGCCAGCGGAACTGAAGCAGCAACAATCCTCAACATCTGTGAAAGACGCTCCTTCGGTTCCTGAAAATATGTCGTCACCATTTGAAGGCCCGCGACTCGGGCTTCTGCTTTCTACTGCTTCTGTCAATGGAAAAGTTGTTAAGGTGCTGTTCGACGACGGATCTCCCATCAACGTCGTCTCAAGGCGCCTCGTTACCTCCTTGCATGTGAAAACGAAAGGAACGGACTTCGCGGCAAGCATGCCCGATGGCCGCTCCCATGTCCTCGCTGAAACCGTTGACCCTCTTGAGATTCACATCGGACCGTACCAAGAGCGACTTCGGTTTGCTGTTTGTGAATTGAGCGCGTACGACCTCATCCTGGGAAAGAAGTGGCGCGATGACAAGGACGCCAAAATCAACAACAAGAAAAACAAGATCTCCTTCAAGTTCAACCACAAGAACATTTCTATCACTCCCTCCCTCAAGAAGCCCGAAGCTCTGATCAGTCGGCAACGCCTTGCTCGGGACCTCGTTCAAAGGTGCCCTGTTTTTGCCATCTACCTGCAGTCGGAAGATCCCTCTAGCACCTTCGACATTAACGCCATTACGATGGGACAAGGCGAAGACAAGAAAGAAGTTCAAGAGATTCTCAAAGAGTACGCTGACGTCTTCCCAGACGAGCTCCCCGACGGACTCCCTCCTGAGCGCAGTCACAAATTTAGCATCAAGCTGACCGACGACGCCCAACCGCGTCGTAGCGGAATTTACCGACTAGCCGAATGGGAGCTCGATGAACTCAAGACTCAACTGGCCGGCCTCATAAGGAAGGGATTCATCCAACCAAGCACCTCACCGTGGGGCTCTTCCGTCCTCTTTGCGGCGAAGAAGGACGGTGGCTGGCGAATGTGCATCGACTACAGGGCCCTGAACAAGGCTACTATCAAGAACGCGTACCCACTACCACGCATCGACGACATCTTTGACCAACTGCGAAAGGCCAAGTACTTTACAAAGATCGACCTCCGCTCTGGCTATCACCAGATTCGCCTTGACCCAGAAACAATACCTTTGACGGCGTTTCGAACCAAGTACGGATTCTATGAGTTCACCGTCGTACCCTTTGGTCTGACGAATGCACCCGCGGTCTTCATGAACCTAATGAACGATGTCTTCCGACCCTATCTGTACGACTTCATCTGTGTCTACCTCGACGACATCCTAGTCTACAGCGAAACTTACGACGATTACCTCAAGCACCTACGATTAGCACTCGAGAAATTACGAGAACACAAGCTCTACGCCAAGCTGAGCAAGTGCCAGTTCGCTCGAACTACTGTGGACTACCTTGGCCACGTCATCTCCGAGAAAGGCTTCTCTATGGAAGACTACAAGGTCCAAGCCATCCGTACGTGGGCAACACCGAGGAGCAAAAAGGATGTACAATCTTTCCTCGGTATGGTCAACTTCTATCGAAGATTCATCAAGGGAATGGCTGCCGTAGCTACGCCGCTAAAGAGGCTGACTGGGAATGTCGACTTCGAGTGGACACCCGACGCCCAGAAAGCCTTTGAGCAGCTGCAGGACCTAACGACAAGCGCACCGGTGCTAAGGCCTTTCGACAAGAGATACCCAATCTACGTGTCTACAGATGCCAGCGGGTATGCTGTGGGCGCAGTCCTTGAGCAAGATGATGGACGCGGACGGCGTCCAGTGGCGTACTTCTCGTTAACCCTCAACATCCACGAGCAGCGCTACAGCATTCGTGAAAGAGAACTGCTTGCAGTCGTACAAGCTATCCGGCATTGGCGCTGCTACCTCTACGGAGGACCCTTTGAGGTCCACACCGACCATGAGTCCCTGAGATACCTAAGCACCCAAGAGAAGCTGAACGATCGCCAAGTCAAGTGGCTGGAGTTTCTGGACCAGTTCCAGTTCAAGATTGTCCCAATCAAGGGCACTTCGAACCCCGTGGCTGATGCCCTTTCCAGGCAGCCACAAGATGCTCCCGACAAGCACGCCCCCAATCAAGACCTTCTTAGTCGCGTGCTGACCAAGACCATTGAAGAACTCCCCAAGAAAACTGAAATCAACAACCTCATGACCATCAACCAAAGTGATCAAGACCTTGCCACCTTAAGACAAGAGTACGACGCGGACCCCGAGTTTGCCGACCTAGTCAAAGACCCGGTATCTCCCTACCGGCTACACATGAGGTTGTTGAAACGAGGTGACCGTACGTGTATCCCCGTCGGTACTCTACGCCAAAGACTACTCCACGACTACCATGATGTCCCGTGCCAAGGGCACATGGGAGTCAAGAAAACAACCAAGGTTATCTCTTCCAAGTACTACTGGAAGACAATGCGGAAAGACATCCAAAGATACGTACAAACATGTGATTTGTGCCAGCGGAACAAGGCTAGCACCCATTCACCTCTGGGTCACCTCAAACCCTTGGACCCCCCGAGCCAACGATGGGCAAGTGTCTCCATGGACTTTATCACGCCTCTTCCTCTGACTCCAAGAGGCCACAACGGGATTTACGTCGTTGTCGACCGCCTCTTCAAGATGATTCGCCTCGCCCCTATGAAGCCAGACTGTACGGCGCCAGTCGCAGCTCAGCTCTACCATGATCACGTCTATCGACACCACGGACTCCCAGCTGATGTTGTCTGCGACAGGGACCGCATTTTCTTCTCCAACTTCTGGCGGTCGCTCACGGAGATTCTCAAGGTCAAGATCAAGGCCTCTTCAGCGTACCACCCGCAAACCGACGGACAAACTGAGATCATGAACAAGAAGATCGAAGAAATCCTGCGAAACTTTGTCAACCATCACCAAGGCGATTGGGACCTCTTTCTGGTTGCTGCCGAAGTAGCCTACAACCGGTCGCCAAATGCTGTTACAACGTACTCCCCTTTCTTCCTGAACTACGGATTCGAACCTAAGACGGTACCAATGGACATCCTCGAAAACTCAGAGTCAAGCATGCCTGCAGTGTCTGACTGGCTAAGCGGTCTCCAACATGCTCAAGAGACTGCCATCTCAGCCATCAAGAGTGCAAATGAGGCGCGCTCGGCGTACGCAAATCGCCATCGCCGACCTTGCAAGATCGCCGTGGACGATCTGGTGCTACTAAGTACCAAACACCTTATGCCAGATGCTTTCCAAGGCGCTCGCAAGCTGATGCCCAAGTACTCAGGACCGTACCGCGTCACTGAGAGTATCAACGATGTGACGTTCCGCCTGGATCTTCCCCAAGCGGTACTCGATCGCAAGGTTCACAACGCCTTTCATGCGAGCTTGCTGAAGCCGTACCGCGCTGATCCGTATGGCCGACTTCCTCCCGTTCCGCCTCCGGTGGCATTTCCGGACGGTTCTGTCGAGTACGAAGTCGACTCCATCATAAGGTCACGAAAGCGCCGTGGACGACTACAGTACCTGGTCAAGTGGAAAGGCTGTGACGTCAGCGAGAACTCCTGGCTGACCAAGCAAGACCTTGCGAACGCACCTGAGGTGTTAGACGCTTTCCTGCGCCGCGCGTCCTAAGGGGGGGGAGGTGTAAGGATATGCCCCTTAAATCCCCAAGACTGGAGCCTAGGGGATAAGGACTGGGGCCTCTCCTTCCCTGTCCTTCTCAGCCAACTCCTTCCAAGACGCATCAACTCCAAAGTAATCTGGGGCATGCCGCGGTGTCCGTCCGATAATCTACTACTAACGGACGGTCAGCACGGGAGCCGCGGATTGGCTAACCGTCACTACCCTGACTCATCTGCCGACGGGTACAGTCTCCAACGGATCAACGGACTGACGGACCAAAAGACGAGCCACATCTCTGACGCGTCAGCAAGCCGGAACAATCTCCCCGTGGACCAATGGGAGCGACAAGACTTGCTGACCCACGGGAGATATTCGACCCGAAGACTGGCGTCTGCTTACACGCCTCTGAGGCTTTTCGGGTCGAATGGCGCGTGGGGCCAGCCGCGCGGCGCTACGAGCGCCGCACACCGTCCCCCCCCCCGTTTGGGGCTCTCTGGTGGGGCGCCTTGGGGCGCACACGCCCACCCTTGCTTTGTTCTGAGAGCCCATGCTTTGTTTTGAGAGCTTTGGTGCCGTCCACCGGCACGACGGGCAATCGCATGCTTTGGGGCACCCTGGGTGCCCCCCTGGGGGTATATAATGCGTGAGTGTGGGCGCCACCGGGAGAGACCTCGGGGGAACAACCACAGACAGAGACAAAGACCTCCTTTACCTTCGACCCCCTCGACTCTCACCGACGTCACGCCCATCCTCTTGCCCACCCCCATCACCGTCATCCCACCCGTCACCTTCCCCGCGCCCGGCATCCTCATTGGCTCGCACGGGTTGCTGACACCGGCACCAGTACGTTGAGGGCTGCCCGTGTGTGGGTGGTGCCTCACATGTGGTAGCTTCAGATAGTTCGACTTCTTCTTGGCGGTGACGTTGCGATTCCGTCCTGGATTTGGCCCTCCCTGTGTTTGTGCACTCGTGCTGCCCCCTGTGTTCGGCGTGCCTGGGGCATTGTAATACGAACGCAGCGGGTTCCACGAATCACACCGAAAGAACACTGCCCTGACACTGCCCTGGTGGCCCCTGTCACGGTTTTTTACTTTTGGTCGACTGATTGTTGAAACCCAGTGAGTGCCAAATCAGGTTCGGAATTTTCTTCCTCGGCGTTGGCGGACGCCCCGACTTCCTCGGCGGCGACGGCGCGCCCCCCGACGGCGCGCGGCACCCCGGCGGCGCGCGGCACCGCGGCGGCGCGCGACACCGCGGCGGCACGTGGCACCCCGGCGGGCGCATCCACGTCATCCTCTGTGGCGGCGACGGCCGCATCGGCGGCGCCAGCCGCATCCAAGCCCCCCCTCTCGCGCAAGGGTAAGGGCCCGGCCACGTCAGGCCCGGCGGTCCCAACCAACCGGCGCCTGCTGCTGCCCGCGCAGGATCCGGCCCGGCGCTACATCGCACCGCCGGCCCCACGAATCGGCCACATCCGACCGACGACCGCGCGCGCAGCTGAGCAGCGGGAGCAGCGCCGTATCGCCAAGACCATCCCCAAGGGCAGATACGTTTGCAAGCCGTGCGGTGTGCGTTGCAACAGCCTGACAGTGCTGCGCGACTATCGCTGGTCGCGGCGCCACCGCAATACGGTCAACCGTCCAGAGACCCGCCCTCGTTGCGACCTGTGCGATCGCGAATTCGAGACGGTCGAGCACTTCGAACGCCACCAGCGTGGCAAGGATCACCACCGCACGCTGGCGCGCCGCACCGACTGACACCTCGCAACACCCCCCAGGATCTGTGCAAGAGACGCGATTTTCCCCCTTTGATTCCCCCGCGTGGAAATCCGGCACGACCCGACTCGGGCCCGTGCGCGGCGGCCGGCGGGAAAATCCGATTGCGTGATTTGAGTCTTCGAATTCTGCTTCATCGCATCGCTTGTGACCCATCAAATAGTGTTGTCCATCTTTGGAAACGTGGTAGCCACGACGGCCGTGCTTGTCCAGAGCTAGTGCAGCACTATTTTGCTTGGTCAAATTAACTTGCACATCTTGTAAGACTTGCCCCGTGCTCTGCCGGAGTAAGTCAAACCGGATCTGTTGGGTTAATTTGATTATTCCGGACCTCACCCAGGACGCAATGGACCCCCCGAATCCTGCAACTGTAAGCCCGATTAATCCGGGAACGGCCTCAACCGCACCCTCCGCGGAGTCATGGAATCAACTTACAGCGTTCGTCTCGCAGATGAGCGCCGAGCTCGAGGCTCATAAGGTTGAATTGGCGGACGCCAAGAAACAGCTGTCCGACGCCAAGGCTAAGGCCACGAGTGGAGGCGCGACGACTGCGAGGCCGAATAAGCCCGCGCTGTTCTCCGGCAAGCCCGGGACAATTGAAGCATGGTGCTCGCACATGGACTCATATGTGCGGCTGACTGACCCTGACGAAGCGTGTCGGATCGCCTGCACCTACCTGGACGGTGAAGCGTTCACCTGGTGGCATACCTACAGTCGGACGACGGCGGTCCCCGACTGGGCTACCTTTCGGGCTGCGCTCATCCGTCGCTTCAGCCCTCTGAACAAGACGCAGGCGGCGCGGGACAAGCTGCACTCATGGCGCCAAACCAAGGACGTCGGGACGTTCAACAGGACTTTCCTGAGCGTCCTCTTGGACATCCCGGACATCACTGAAGCGGAAAAGATCGACCGCTATAGCCGAGGCTTGAAGCGCGACATCTGGCAGGCACTGTGCCTCAAGACGTACACCGATCTTGAATCACTGATGACGGACGCCCTGCGCGTGGAAGCGGCCAAGGCTGGAGTGTCCCGTATCACCAGCAATGTTAACAGCACTTCTGGGAAGCTACCGACGACGGGCGTTGTCCCGATGGACATTTCCAGCATCAAGATCGAAAAGCTGACGCCAGACGAACGCCAGCGCTGCATGCGCGAGGGTCTCTGCCTTCGCTGCCGCGAGAAAGGACACATGGCTAAGGACTGCCCAAAAGGCCAGCGGAACTGAAGCAGCAACAGTCCTCAACATCTGTGAAAGACGCTCCTTCGGTTCCTGAAAATATGTCGTCACCATTTGAAGGCCCGCGACTCGGGCTTCTGCTTTCTACTGCTTCTGTCAATGGAAAAGTTGTTAAGGTGCTGTTCGACGACGGATCTCCCATCAACGTTGTCTCAAGGCGCCTCGTTACCTCCCTGCATGAGAAAACAAAAGGAACGGACTTCGCGGCAAGCATGCCGGATGGCCGCTCCCATGTCCTCGCTGAAACCGTTGACCCTCTTGAGATTCACATCGGACCGTACCAAGAGCGACTTCGGTTCGCTGTTTGTGACTTGAGCGCGTACGACCTCATCCTGGGAAAGAAGTGGCGCGATGACAAGGACGCCAAAATCAACAACAAGAAAAACAAGATCTCCTTCAAGTTCAACCACAAGAACATTTCCATCACTGCCTCCCTCAAGAAGCCCGAAGCTCTGATCAGTCGGCACCGCCTTGCTCGGGACCTCGTTCAAAGGTGCCCTGTTTTTGCCATCTACCTGCAGTCGGAAGATCCCTCTAGCACCTTCGACATTAACGCCATTACGATGGGACAAGGCGAAGACAAGAAAGAAGTTCAAGAGATTCTCAAAGAGAGTACGCTGATGTCTTCCCAGACGAGCTCCCCGACGGACTCGCTCCTGAGCGCAGTCACAAATTTAGCATCAAGCTGACCGATGACGCCCAACCGCGTCGTAGCGGAATTTACCGACTAGCCGAATGGGAGCTCGAAGAACTCAAGACTCAACTGGCCGGCCTCATAAGGAAGGGATTCATCCAACCAAGCACCTCACCGTGGGGCTCTTCCGTCCTCTTTGCGGCGAAGAAGGACGGTGGCTGGCGATTGTGCATCGACTACAGGGCCCTGAACAAGGCTACTATCAAGAACGCGTACCCACTACCACGCATCGACGACATCTTTGACCAACTGCGAAAGGCCAAGTACTTTACAAAGATCGACCTCCGCTCTGGCTATCACCAGATTCGCCTTGACCCAGAAACAATACCTTTGACGGCGTTTCGAACCAAGTACGGATTCTATGAGTTCACCGTCGTACCCTTTGGTCTGACAAATGCACCCGCGGTCTTCATGAACCTAATGAACGATGTCTTCCGACCCTATCTGTACGACTTCATCTGTGTCTACCTCGACGACATCCTAGTCTACAGCGAAACTTATGACGATCACCTCAAGCACCTACGATTAGCAATCGAGAAATTACGAGAACACAAGCTCTACGCCAAGCTGAGCAAGTGCCAGTTCGCTCGAACTACTGTGGACTACCTTGGCCACGTCATCTCCAAGAAAGGCTTCTCTATGGAAGACTACAAGGTCCAAGCCATCCGTACGTGGGCAACACCGAGGAGCAAAAAGGATGTACAATCTTTCCTCGGTATGGTCAACTTTTATCGAAGATTCATCAAGGGAATGGCTGCCGTAGCTACGCCGCTAACGAGGCTGACTGGGAATGTCGACTTCGAGTGGACACCCGACGCCCAGAAAGCCTTTGAGCAGCTGCAGGACCTAACGACAAGCGCACCGTTGCTAAGGCCTTTCGACAAGAGATACCCAATCTACGTGTCTACAGATGCCAGCGGGTATGCTGTGGGCGCAGTCCTTGAGCAAGATGATGGACGCGGACGGCGTCCAGTGGCGTACTTCTCGTTAACTCTCAACATCCACGAGCAGCGCTACAGCATTCGTGAAAGAGAACTGCTTGCAGTCATACAAGCTATCCGGCATTGGCGCTGCTACCTCTACGGAAGACCCTTTGAGGTCCACACCGACCATGAGTCCCTGAGATACCTAAGCACCCAAGAGAAGCTAAACGATCGCCAAGTCAAGTGGCTGGAGTTTCTGGACCAGTTCCAGTTCAAGATTGTCCCAATCAAGGGCACTTCGAACCCCGTGGCTGATGCCCTTTCCAGGCAGCCACAAGGTGCTCCCGACAAGCACGCCCCCAATCAAGACCTTCTTAGTCGCGTGCTGACCAAGACCATTGAAGAACTCCCCAAGAAAACTGAAATCAACAACCTCATGACCATCAACCAAAGTGATCAAGACCTTGCCACCTTAAGACAAGAGTACGACGCGGACCCCGAGTTTGCCGACCTAGTCAAAGACCCGGTATCTCCCTACCGGCTACACATGAGGTTGTTGAAACGAGGTGACCGTACGTGTATCCCCGTCGGTACTCTACGCCAAAGACTACTCCACGACTACCATGATGTCCCGTGCCAAGGGCACATGGGAGTCAAGAAAACAACCAAGGTTATTTCTTCCAAGTACTACTGGAAGACAATGCGGAAAGACATCCAAAGATACGTACAAACATGTGATTTGTGCCAGCGGAACAAGGCTAGCACTCATTCACCTCTGGGTCACCTCAAACCCCTGGACCCCCCGAGCCAACGATGGGCAAGTGTCTCCATGGACTTTATCACGCCTCTTTCTCTGACTCCAAGAGGTCACAACGGGATTCACGTCGTTGTCGACCGCCTCTCCAAGATGATTCGCCTCGCCCCTATGAAGCCAGACTGTACGGCGCCAGTTGCAGCTCAGCTCTATCACGATCACGTCTATCGACACCACGGACTCCCAGCTAATGTTGTCTGCGACAGGGACCGCATTTTCTTCTCCAACTTCTGGCAGTCGCTCACGGAGATTCTCAAGGTCAAGATCAAGGCCTCTTCAGCGTACCACCCGCAAACCGACGGACAAACTGAGATCATGAACAAGAAGATCGAAGAAATCCTGCGAAACTTTGTCAACCATCACCAACGCGATTGGGACCTCTTTCTGGTTGCTGCCGAAGTAGCCTACAACCGGTCGCCAAATGCTGTTACAACGTACTCCCCATTTTTCCTGAACTACGGATTCGAACCTACGACGGTACCAATGGACATCCTCGAAAACTCAGAGTCAAGCATGCCTGCAGTGTCTGACTGGCTAAGCGGTCTCCAACATGCTCAAGAGACTGCCATCTCAGCCATCAAGAGTGCAAATGAGGCGCGCTCGGCGTACGCAAATCGCCATCGCCGACCTTGCAAGATCGCCGTGGACGATCTGGTGCTACTAAGTACCAAACACCTTATGCCAGATGCCTTCCAAGGCGCTCGCAAGCTGATGCCCAAGTACTCGGGACCGTACCGCGTCACTGAGAGCATCAACGATGTGACGTTCCGCCTGGATCTTCCCCAAGCGGTGCTCGATCGCAAGGTTCACAACGCCTTTCATGCGAGCTTGCTGAAGCCGTACCGCGCTGATCCGTATGGCCGACTTCCTCCCGTTCCGCCTCCGGTGGCATTTCCGGACGGTTCTGTCGAGTACGAAGTCGACTCCATCATAAGGTCACGAAAGCGCCGTGGACGACTACAGTACCTGGTCAAGTGGAAAGGCTGTGACGTCAGCGAGAACTCCTGGCTGACCAAGCAAGACCTTGCGAACGCACCTGAAGTGTTGGACGCTTTCCTGCGACGCGCGTCCTAAGGGGGGGGAGGTGTAAGGATATGCCCCTTAAATCCCCAAGACTGGAGCCTAGGGGATAAGGACTGGGGCCTCTCCCTCCCTGTCCTTCTCAGCCAACTCCTTCCAAGACGCATCAACTCCAAGGTAATCTGGGGCTTGCCGCGGTGTCCGTCCGATAATCTACTACTAACGGACGGTCAGCACGGGAGCCGCGGATTGGCTAACCGTCACTACCCTGACTCATCTGCCGACGGGTACAGTCTCCAACGGATCAACGGACTAACGGACCAAAAGACGAGCCACATCTCTGACGCGTCAGCAAGCCGGAGCAATCTCCCCGTGGACCAATGGGAGCGACAAGACTTGCTGACCCACGGGAGATATTCGACCCGAAGACTGGCGTCTGCTTACACGCCTCTGAGGCTTTTCGGGTCGAATGGCGCGTGGGGCCAGCCGCGCGGCGCTACGAGCGCCGCACACCGTCCCCCCCCCCCGTTTGGGGCTCTCTGGTGGGGCGCCTTGGGGCGCACACGCCCACCCTTGCTTTGTTCTGAGAGCCCATGCTTTGTTTTGAGAGCTTTGGTGCCGTCCACCGGCACGACGGGCAATCGCATGCTTTGGGGCACCCTGGGTGCCCCCCTGGGGGTATATAATGCGTGAGTGTGGGCGCCACCGGGAGAGACCTCGGGGGAACAACCACAGACAGAGACAAAGACCTCCTTTACCTTCGACCCCCTCGACCCTCACCGACGTCACGCCCATCCTCTTCCCCACCCCCATCACCGTCATCCCACCCGTCACCTTCCCCGCGCCCGGCATCCTCATTGGCTCGCACGGGTTGCTGACACCGGCACCAGTACGTTGAGGGCTGCCCGTGTGTGGGTGGTGCCTCACAACGAGCGTGTCCGGACCATTGTGCTGGAGCCTATTTTTGCTGCCCTCCACGACGCGGTTGTGTTCGTCAACGAGAGCAGTCGTCAGCCGCAGGCGCTGGCGAACGCCGTGGCTGCCCTAGTCGTTGCCGCTGTGGCGAAAGCCAACGCGCAGCCCGTCTTCCCGCTGGTCGTCCTGTATACGGAGATGAGCATGGAGATGCTCTGCGCGGAGTTTAACCGCATAGCTCCGGGCAGCCTGGTCAAGCCGATTGACATCGAGGTGCTCAACCAGCGCAACCCCGTGGCGTCGGCCGTCCACTAGGACGTGATGACCATCTTGTGCTGCAAGACCCGTAGGGGACCAGGCAGCAACCCGTTCACCGCCAAGGGGTTGGACCACATGACCATCACGACAATGAAGACCGCGAAGAACAAGGTGATGGCGTCGGGCGTCGTGCCCAAGGTGTTGCGCGACTGGGCGGTCATCATGGCAACGGACGGCTCCTTGCGCCACCTGGCCTTCTGTGGCCACATCAAGGCGTGGCGGCCGGACTACCGCGCGCGCTTTCGCCGCTACCTCCAGGCGGAAGTGTTGGATCCCTGCGAGAACCGGGACCAGACGGAGGAGGACATCGTCATGCGCTTCCCCGCAGCGGTCGAGCCGCCGGCGCAAGTGGCTGCGGGCAACGACTTCTTTTCCTACGAGCGCTCTATGATCGTCTGCGCGACGGGGGTGTTGCTGCCCGTCGCTACGCACCAGCGCACCGCTGTGTACGTCAAGCGCGGCTGCCTGGTGACATTTGCGGACGATCTACTGAACCAGTACTCGCGGTCCCAGCACCGGTGGAGTGCCGCGACGCTCGTCGCAGTGGCGAACAATCTGCGCGGCATCTTCAAGGGCCGATTATTTGACTGGACGAAGGACGTCCCGGAGGACAACGTGGGCACGCGCACGACGGGGCCCTACTGTTGGCGCTTTCTGCAGCCGCGTCTGTCCACACGCGTTAAGGTGGCAAAGGAGGTGCGCCGCATGTTGGCTTCCAACATGGACATCATAGCCGCGGGGCTCGGGGATGAGGCACTGGACATGGACGAGATGGTCGACGTGGAGGAGGATGAGTTTGACCTTGACGAAGAGTGAGGAGAGCGGGGGCGGTCGAGCGGGGAGGGCCTAGGAGGTAGGCGAGCTGTGGGAATTACGAGATGTCGCTCGTGTGGACACAGTCACCGAGTGGGAGGGAGAGGAACAGCGCCGCACGACGGATTTTTTTCTTTACACTATTTTGCCTCGTCAAGATCCGATGAAATGCCGCCCGCCGCTTGCATCTGAGCCGTCGGGAAGAGGGGGGCGCAGCCAACGCT
>SDUX01000023.1:0-20797 GCA_008729055.1 Pyropia haitanensis | reverse complement strand
AAAAGTACGCCGGCGCCGCCCCCAAAGAGGAAGAAGACGCCGCGGCAGGGGGGAGCTGCCGGCGGCGGGGGGGGCGCGCCGCCATCAGGTAGGCGCCGCCGTCAACACCGACGACTTGCGGCGGTCGGGAGCGAGGGGGAGCGGCGCTGCCAGCCGGCAGGTGCCACCGCCTACAGCGACAACTTGCCGTCGTTGGGAAGGGTGGGCGGCGTCGCCGGCCGTCACGCGCCGCCACCAAGAGCGGCATCTCGCCGCCGTCGGCGTGGGGGAGGCGCCGCCAGCCGGCTTGCGCCTCCACCTCCAGCGACATCTTGCCGCCGTAGGGAGCGGGGGGGGCGGCGCCGCCAGCCGGCAGGCGCCACGGTAACAGCGACTCCTTGCCGCCGGCGGGAGGGAGGGGGCGGCGCCGCCGCCAACAGCGACATCTCGCCGCCGCCGGTGGGGAGCGGCGGCACGGGGAGTGTTGACGACAGGAAGAGCTCGACGAAGGGTGGAGAAGCGGCAGCGACGAAAAGAGAGAACAGTACCAGACCAATCACAGTCACAGAAGAAAGCGCCCAGGAAGACAAACGAAAATTGTCAGTCGCACGGTCAAGGCGCAAATTCGCTCCACCGCACTTTCGCGCATCAGGTAGATGAGCGACCCGCCCCTCCCTCTCACCCGGCCGTCAAACTGCGTAATAGCAGCGTGCGCTGGCGCCGCGCGAAGGGCAGTGGTGGGTGGGGTGGGCCCACAGGCGCCCTCCCCCCCCCCCGCCGCCTCCCGCGCGTGCGCCAGGAACAGGAGCCGCGCGGCACGCACGCGGCGCCATCGCCGTCCACCGACCACCGGCCACCCCGCACCCCCTCCCCATGCCGCTGCGTAACAGCAGCGGGGAGTGGCGCCGCGTGCGGGGAGGGAAAGGCGCGCGGGAGCGCGCCCCCCCCCCCCTCCGGCACGCGGGCGCGATACAAGGGCAGCGCTCAAACGCCACTGCCGTCCGCATCCGCCGAACCCCCCCCCCGAGTACGGAAAGGGAGGAACAGCAACAGGAAAGCCCATGCTCCCAACAAAAGGGAGTCACCTGTTGCGGAGCGGGAAGGGGACGTGAAGACCGGTAGTCGGCGGAGGTCGGGCGAGAGAGAGAAACGAAAAGCACACCCAACAAGACGACAGAGACACAAACGACAAGCGCAACCAGTACCGCGACGCGCATGGTGCCGTCCCCATCCCGACGGCCAATCCCCCCGCCCCCTGCCCATCACACTGCGTAATAGCAGTGGGCCGTGGCGCCGCGCGTCAGCGGGGAGGAGCGCGGAAGCGATCCCCCCCCCGCATGGGCGCGGCGCGATACAGGGGCGGCGCCACAACGATCCACACGCGCCAAAAACCCCCCCCTCTACCACACGGGAAGAAGAGAAAGGCCACAGGAATAACTCCGCCACCAGCGACGGAAGCTACCTGTTGTGGATCAGGCCGGGGCGAGGCAGACAGGCCGCCGGGGAAAGGCCACACACACACACACGCACGCAGGCAATGGAGCACGATGGCGCGATCAAACAAACAGGCGCCGCCGTGGCAGCGCCCCGCCGTCGTCGTCCGTTCACGACCCGCCCTTTCGCACCTCCGCCCCGCCCCACTGCGTATTTCAGCAGCGGGCAGTGGCGTCGCGCGAGGGAAGGAGTGCCATCGCAGCACACCCCCTCCCAGCGCGGGGCGCGATAAAGCAGGAGGCGCTCTAACGCCACCTCTGTCCGCGCATGCTGTCCCCGCTCCCCCACAGACAGGAAGAGGGAGACAGCAACAGGGATATCCATGCCCTCAAAACAAAAAGGACCGCCTGGCGCGGACCGGCAGGGAGATGAACGAGGCTGCAAGTCAACGGACGGCAGACGCGCGGAAAACAGAATCACACAAAAAAAGCGGGCGGACACACACCAATAAAGGAGGGAGGGAAACAGCACAAAACCTACCGTGAAAAAGACGCTGTCGTGGGAAGTGCGGCGCTCGGCCGGGGGCACCGTGGGTTGAACGCACTCCTCCACGGCCGCCGGATCGTGGTCGCGGGTCGGAGCGGGGTCAACGTGATGGCGGCGGCAGCGCAGCGGCGGCAGCGTCGCGGTCGAGCCCCGCCAGCCGCCGTCCCACGCCCGTCCCCGCCCGCCGCCGCTCTCGGCGCCCGTCGCACCAACAGCAGAGTTGGCATGCGGGGCGATGGGTGGTGCAGCGATCTGGGCGGCAGCCGGATCGGGGTGGACGTGGAGGTGGAAAGCGGGTGGCGACAGCGGCAGCAGAGGTGGAAGCGTGGGGGCGTGCGGTGGGCGTGACGGGAAGCCCCTCCACCCGTCGCCGCGTCGATCCTTGGCGCGCCAAGACACCGCCGGCGCCCACCGACCGCCGCGACGGCGCGAGCGGCAGCGGCCCGGGACGCGCCAATGTTGCCGTCGCCGTTGGCGGCCACCACCGCCGCGTGGCGGGGACGCGCGCCCACCAACTCGGCGGTGGCCACCGTAACGGCGCCTGCGGCCGCAACGGCTGCGGCGCGGGCAACGGCAGCGAGCAGCGGGCAGCGACGGCGGCACGCCGTCACGAACGGTCGTTAGCGGTAGGCAGCTCCCGCCGCGGCATACTCGCGCGTGACACCCACCGCCCGGTGCAAGAGGCGAAACCGGAGGGCGGGGCGGGGCGGGGGCGGAAACCGAGGGGCGAGGGGCGGGAAGCGGGGGCGGAGGGCGGGAAACGGGGGATCGAGGCCAGAGGCGGGGGTGGCGGGACGCTGGGGGAGGAGCTCGAACGGGCGGGGCGGGCGCCGCGCGCGCAAGCGGGGTGAGCGCGCAGGGCGAGCGGGGGGGGGGGGGGGAACGGTTTGACGCGAGCCGTCCGCGCGGCTCGTGCCGCGGCGCGTGCGGGGGAGGCGGCGGCCGACGCGGACATCACGGGAGGGCGGTGGGTGGCGCGAGTGACGGCAAGCGCGCGGGGAAGCGGGGTTCGTAGGGCACCGTGCAGCGCGGCGGATGCGGGGCGGGACGCCGGTGCGCGGCGGGACGGGGCGGGGTGCGTGGGGACGCGGGTGCGGCGGCGGGAAGCGGCGGCGGCGGGGTGCGGCGGGACGGGGCGGTGCTGGGGGTGGCGGCCCGCGCGGGAGCGTCCCGCGTTAACCGCCGCAGAAGCTAGCTGCAGCAGGCCGACGAAATGTTGCTGCGTGCTGGCGTGAGGGCGTGTGCCGCAGCCCGTTTGTGGGGGGGGGGGGTGCTACGCCGGCGCGAGCGCCACGGCGGGTCGGGTGGCGGCCGCCGGCTGACGCGGGAGCAGGTGGGGGGGGGGGTGCCTCGCTAGGTAGCGTGCGGTGGGTGGCGCGGCCGGTGCTGCTTGCGGTGGGTGGTGGGGTGCTTGTCGGGTGATTTCAAAAAGGGCCGGTGGGACGGCACGGGGGCGGGGGGTGAGCGCGACTGCGTCCGCTGCGGCATCGGTCCGTCTGGGCCGTCCGCCCGGGGCGCGAGCGCCCCCTCCCCCCCTCTGCGCGCATCGGCGGCCGTGCGGCGGCCGCCGTCGCCGCCGCCGGGCCGCCTGCAACCTCCAGCGGCTCTTTCCTGGCCGTGCGCGCCTCGCTGCCGGCCCAGCGGGCGTCGCACACGTCGTTCTTCCCCCCCCCTGTTCTGTGAAAGAAAAACAAACCAAAAACGCCGCGCCAACTTTGTCTCGACACACACACGCCGCGAGGGTCTGCCGCCCATTGATATTGCGTCTTGGCGCCGCACGTCACGACCGGGAACGGCGCGTGGGGGCGGCGGCCGGTGGGTAGCGAGTCGGGACGCGGACTGTCAGGGCTGTAGCACACGCGTGGGCGCGTCCCCAGTTGGGACGCCGGCGGTTTGATTTTTTTTTGGCTCTTTGAATGGGCGCCACTGCTCTCGCACACGAGGCGGTCTGACAGCTTGCTCTCGTGACAGGGGAACACGGCGAAAAGAGGGGAGAGGGGACGGTTCGGCGGGCCGCGACGGCAGCGGCGGCGGTGACGCGGCGGGTTTTGGTGGCGGCCGCCGCCGCGGCGGCCGCGGCGACCAGGCCGCCTCCGTGCTGGCCGCCGCGGTGGCGGGCAACCGCGTCGCGGCGGGGCAGTCACGCCCGGCGCTCCCGGCGCGGCGCCGGGGGGGGGGGGGCGACGGCCGCGGTGGCCGCGGTGGCGGCGGCGACGCCGCCAGCCCTGCGCCCGTCGCGCCCGCCACAGCCACCACCACCGCCACCATCGCCGCCGTCGGCAGGGGCAGGCAGATCGATGGCGGCCGCGACGTCGCCCGCTCCCCCCCCCTCTCCTCTCGAGCACGTCACCCCGTGGCTTGTGCCCGCTTGCAGCGTCCAACGCCGCTGCCGCCGCCGCCGCCACAGCCGCCGCAGTGCACGCCGCCGGCTACACGGCGAGCACCCTCACACCGCCCGCGCTACCGGCGGCGTCACCACCGCCGGCGCTGCCCTCCTCCCCCCCAGAGGGCGGGTGCGTTTCCCCTTCCCCCCACCCGCCGCTGCCGCCATGCCGATGGCCGCTGCCGTCCCCACCACCACCACTAGCAAAGGCCGCCTCACCCACCCTTTCTCCCCCACTCCCACACCAAACTTGACTGTTTACAACATCCCGCCCGCGACGGTCACGCCCGCCACGCGGTGACCGTCGAGGGACACAAAGACTGACGTCAGCGCGTCGGCGGCGGCCGCGGCGGCGACCGCCGGGCGCTGAGTCAGCCGCAAGATCGCCGTCGCGGACTGCAACATCCCCGCAGCGGTGGTAGCCATGGCACGACCAGACCGCGGAGGAGGGGCGGTGGGGACAGGGGGAGTCACTCCGTGCTGGTAGGGGGCGGCAATGGGTAGCGAGGGGGGGGTGGGCGCGATGCTGTCGCTGCCCCACCGCCGCCGCCACCGACGCGGTCGCTCGCCACCGCCCACGCCGCTGCCGACAAGGAGAGTGACTGCCCACGTGGCAGTCAATGGTCGGAACACGGAGATTTTATGGATATCGCCTCTGATTGGGCAGTTTTTGGGTCGCGAATGGGACAACCCTGGTTCCACCCCAGCTCTGTCACTCGAGACTTCAGACAATTCTGACCTGCTATTGGGCACAGTCTACTTTACATTTGATGCGCGCCGCGGTGCACTTTCTCGCGAGCTTTTTTCATCCGAGGGCCTCGGCCGTGCACATCAGTCGCTCGCGTCGCGGCGCGCGCTCTCTCGTCACGCGCGCGGGCGGGCATGGACCAGGAGCGGCTCGGCCAAAAACGGCACCCCCCGCCGCTGTCAATGGCCGTCCCGGTGCCCCCTCAGACGCTCGCGTGGGCCGTCTGCGTGCCGCTGGCGCCGCCCGCTACGGATTCAACACAGACACCGGCCGGGAGGGGGGGGGGTACATCATCTAGACGATCTATTGCCGCGTTTGAACCGCCGAGCGCGGGAGGGGTACACCGACCTGCAAACAGAGCGCTCTTGCCGCCGTCAGGCACGCCCGCCTCGCCTCCGCCCCCCCCTCCGAGCTCCGGCGGGGGCGGTTGGGCAGGGGCCTGCGGCACGAGCAGAGCCGCCCCGCCTCCGTGGGCACCCGCCCCCACCGCACTGACCACCCCACCAGCCGTAGCGCGCCGCCCATGACCGCCGCCAGCCGCCCGCGGTGTGTGCGCGCGTGCGCCGCCGTTTCGCGGTCGGCTGCGGCGGCGCGCACGGCAGTGCAGCCGTGCCCCGACGCGGCTCGACGCGCGGCCCCGACCCTCACCGGTGCCCTGCGCCGCCGCCGTCGCCGCCCGCGCTGCCCCAGCACCGACGGACCGGATCGCCACGGGCCGCCGCGACGCGGTCTGCCGCGCCGTCGCCGCCCCCGTCCCAACTGCCCGCCCGCGCAGCGACGCCGGGGTTGCCCCTGCCGCCCGCCCGCCCGCCCCCCGCGCTCGCGCGCACCGGCGCGCCCGTGTGCCCGCCCGCCCACCTGCCCGCCTACCCGCCTGCCCGCCTACCGCCTGCGCGTCGCCAGTTTCCCGCCCAATCTCCCTCCCGCCCGCTAGCCTGCTCGACCGCCCGCCTTCCCGCCGTCCTGCCCGTTTCCACTCGTACGGTTCTCCATGCCGCATCCCGCCCACTCGGGTGTCGGTCACGGGCACTTGGCCGCCCGTTTTTTTTTCCTTCTCTTCGTCTGGCACTCGTGCTTCTTGTCGTCCACCCACCTACCGATGCCGCCGCCGTTTTGGGTGTGACGTAACGGGCGACGGAAGGCGGGGTGGCGGGGATGGCGCGAGGGGGGGAGTGAGGGGCGAGATGGGACGTGCATGGCGGGACGCGGGGGGGACGCATAGAGCGTGCGGCGGGTGGCCCCGCCCCGCCCCGACGCCCAGCCCGCGCGCGCGCGATCGCACACGGCGTGGCGGTCGCTGGCGGTGCGTCGACACGGGGCTGCCGCCGTCGGCGGGAGCGCACGATGGCCGCGCTGTCGTTGCCGCCGCTGCTCGTCGTTGCGCACCGCCCCACGAGAGCGTTGCGCCCCGCCCGCGCCTCCCGCCGCGCCAGCGGCCGGCTCCCGCCCTGGGCGGGTGCGGGTGCGCATGCTGCGGCCGCTCCGGCTGCCACGCCCCGCGTCCAGCGAGTCGGTAACCGCCGACGTGGACGGCAGACCTACCCCTTGCGGCGCCTCTCGCCGGCAGGCGTAGTCTGGAATCTTGCTATTCGGGGTGAGTACGGCGGCTGCTCGGCCCTGCGGGTGACCAGCGCTGCGGGTGGCGGCGGAGTTAGCGACGGTCACGCACGTGGCGGGGTAGCTGGGGGGGCTCCTCGGCCGTGTGCGTGGCCGGCGTTGTCGATCGCGGGGTGGTGGTGGCGGAGAGGTGGTGGTGGGTGGTAGCTGGCGGGGTGCTGGTGGTGGGGTGGTGGTAGTGGTGGGCTGATGGTGGCGGCGTGGTGGTGGCGGCGGCGTGGTGGTGGCGATGCACGTGGCGGAGCACGCCCCGACGCGTTGGTCCTCTTCCTGTTGAACGCGTTGGGTGGCGAGCTGAGAGGACAAAAGAGGGACGGCGGTGGAAGGCGAGAAGGAAGGGCGGCTGAGAGGACGGGCGTGATGGTGGCGAGTGCGGTGGAGGTGGCGGCGGCAAAAACGGCGGGCGGGCGGCGGTGGCAGCGGCAACGGCGGCGGCGATGGCGGCGGCGGCGGCAAGGGCGGCGACAAGGGCAACACGGCGGCGGCGGCGGCGGCGGCAGCGGCAACGGCGGCGGCGATGGCGGCGCGGCGGCAAGGGCGGCGACAAGGCAACACGGCGGCGGCGGCGGCGGCGGCAGCGGCAACGGCGGCGGCGATGGCGGCGACGGCGGCAAGGGCGGCGACAAGGGCAACACGGCGGCGGCGGCGGCGGCGGCAGCGGCAACGGCGGCGGCGATGGCGGCGACGGCGGCAAGGGCGGCGACAAGGGCAACACGGCGGCGGCGGCGGCGGCGGCAGCGCAACGGCGGCGGCGATTGGCGGCGGCGGCGGCGGCGGGCGGCGGCGCGCGGGCGGCGATGGCGGCGACGGCGCAAGGGCGGCGACAAGGGCAACACGGCGGCGGCGGCGGCGGCGGCAGCGGCAAGAGCGGCGGCAAGTACAAGTCAGCGGCGGGGGCGGCGGGTGGTGTCGGCGGCAGGTATTTGGTGGGGGATGACGCGGGGAGGGCGAGGACGGGCGCGGCGGGAGTGGTGGGGGGGGGCGGAGGTGTCGGCGGTGTGGGTTTGGGTGGTGGTGGTGGTGTGGTGGCGGCGGCGTGTGTTGGTGCCGAGGTGGGCGGGCGGTGTTGGCGACGGTCACGCACGTGGCGGGGTAGCTGGGGGGCTCCCGGCCGTGTGCGTGGCCGGCGTTGTGGATGGCGGGGTGGTGGTGGCGGGGTGGTGGTGGTGGGGTGGTAGCTGCCGGGGTGGTGGTGGTGGGGTGGTGGTGGTGGTGGCTTGGTGGTGGTGGTGGGGTGGTGGCGGCGGCGTGGGGTGGTGACGGACGTGGCGGGGCACTTTGGGACGGTGCCCGTCGCGTCCTGGGTGGTGGGGGTTGGGGGGGGGGGGGGGCCAGCCGACACGCCGCCGCCTCTGCCACCACCGCCAGCTGCTGTCATTGCTGACTCGGCCATCGCTTCTCCCGCAGCTTGCCGCTTGTGCCACTGCGTTTTTCTTTTTTTTTTTTCAGCTGTTGTTTTATATTTTGTTTGGGTGTGGGCGCGGGGGGTGTGGGGAGCTGAGGGGAGGGGGGGGGGGGAGGCGGAGGAGGGCGAGAGCGGAGGGGCGGCTGAGGGGAGGGCGTGATGGTGGCGGCGGCGGTGGCGGCGGCGGCGGCAAGGGCGGCGACAAGGGCAACACGGCGGCGGCGGCGGCGGCGGCAGCGGCAACGGCGGCGGCGATGGCGGCGACGGCGGCAAGGGCGGCGACAAGGGCAACACGGCGGCGGCGGCGGCGGCGGCAGCGGCAAACGGCGGCGGCGATGGCGGCGCGGCGGCAAGGGCGGCGACAGGGCAACACGGCGGCGGCGGGGCGGGGCAGGGCAACGGCGGCGGCGATGGCGGCGGCGGCGGCAAGGGCGGCGACAAGGGCAACACGGCGGCGGCGGCGGCGGGGCAGCGGCAACGGCGGCGGCGATGCGGCGGGCGGCAAGGGCGGCGCAAGGCAACACGGCGGCGGGCGGCGGGCGGCAGCGGCAACGGCGGCGGCGATGGCGGCGGCGGGCAAGGCGGCGACAGGCAACACGGCGGCGGCGGCGGCGGCGCAGGGAACGGCGGCGGCGATGCGGGCGGCGGCAAGGGCCGGCAACGGCGGGCGGCGGCGGCGGCGGCAACGCGGCGATGGGGCGGCGCAAGGGCGGCGACAAGGGCAACACGGCGGCGGCGGCGGCGGCGGCAGCGTCAACGGCGGCGGCGATGGCGGCGACGGCGCAAGGCGGCGACAAGGGCAACACGGCGGCGGCGGCGGCGGCGGCAGCGGCAAGAGCGGCGGCAAGTACAAGCAGCGGCGGGGGCGGCGGGGGTGGTGTCGGCGGCAGGTATTTGGTGGGGGATGACGCGGGGAGGGCGAGGACGGGCGCGGCGGGAGTGGTGGGGGGGGGCGGAGGTGTCGGCGGTGGTGGGTTTGGGTGGTGGTGGTGGTGTGGTGGCGGCGGCGTGGTGTTGGTGCCGAGGTGGGCGGGCGGTGTTGGCGACGGTCACGCACGTGGCGGGTAGCTGGGGGGCTCCCCGGCCGGTGCGTGGCCGCGTTGTGGATGGCGGGGTGGTGGTGGGGGTGGTGGTGGTGGGGTGGTAGCTGCCGGGGTGGTGGTGGTGGGGTGGTGGTGGTGGTGGCTTGGTGGTGGTGGTGGGGTGGTGGCGGCGGCGTGGGGATGGTGACGGACGTGGCGGGGCACTTTGGGACGGTGCCCCGTCGCGTCCTGGGTGGTGGGGGGTTGGGGGGGGGGGGGCCACGCCGACACGCCGCCGCCTCTGCCACCACCGCCAGCTGCTGTCATTGCTGACTCGGCCATCGCTTCTCCCGCAGCTGCCGCTTGTGCCACTGCGTTTTTCTTTTTTTTTTTTCAGCTGTTGTTTTATATTTTGTTTGGGTGTGGGCGCGGGGGGTGTGGGGAGCTGAGGGGAGGGGGGGGGGGAGGCGGAGGAGGGCGAGAGCGGAGGGCGGCTGAGGGGAGGGGCGTGATGGTGGCGGCGGCGGTGGCGGCGGCGGCGGCAAGGGCGGCGACAAGGGCAACACGGCGGCGGCGGCGGCGGCGGCAGCGGCAACGGCGGCGGCGATGGCGGCGGCGGCGGCAAGGGCGGCGACAAGGGCAACACGGCGGCGGCGGCGGCGGCGGCAGCGGCAACGGCGGCGGCGATGGCGGCGGCGGCGGCAAGGGCGGCGACAAGTGCAAGACGGCGGCGGCGGCGGCGGCGGCAGCGGCAACGGCGGCGGCGATGGCGGCGGCGGCGCCAAGGGCGGCGACAAGGGCAACACGGCGGCGGCGGCGGCGGCGGCAGCGGCAAGAGCGGCGGCAAGTACAAGTCAGCGGCGGGGGCGGCGGGGGTGGTGTCGGCGGCAGGTATTTGGTGGGGGATGACGCGGGGAGGGCGAGGACGGGCGCGGCGGGAGTGGTGGGGGGGGGGCGGAGGTGTCGGCGGTGGTGGTTTGGGTGGTGGTGGTGGTGTGGTGGCGGCGGCGTGGTGTTGGTGCCGAGGTGGGCGGGCGGTGTTGGCGACGGTCACGCACGTGGCGGGGCAGCTGGGGGGCTCCCCGGCCGTGTGCGTGGCCGGCGTTGTGGATGGCGGGGTGGTGGTGGCGGGGTGGTGGTGGTGGGGTGGTAGCTGCCGGGGTGGTGGTGGTGGGGTGGTGGTGGTGGTGGCTTGGTGGTGGTGGTGGGGTGGTGGCGGCGGCGTGGGGATGGTGACGGACGTGGCGGGGCACTTTGGGACGGTGCCCCGTCGCGTCCTGGGTGGTGGGGTTGGGGGGGTGGGGGGCCACGCCGACACGCCGCCGCCTCTGCCGCCACCGCCAGCTGCTGTCATTGCTGACTCGGCCATCGCTTCTCCCGCAGCTGCCGCTTGTGCCACTGCTTTTTCTATTTTTTTTTCAGCTGTTGTTTTTTTTTTTTTGTTTGGGTGTGGGCGCGGGGGGTGTGGGGAGCTGAGGGAGGGGGGAGGGGCGGCGGTGGAGGGCGAGATGGGAGGGAGGAGTGAGGGAGAGGGCGCGGTGAGATGTCGGGTGGGGAGCCAGTTTGTACCATTGGCACGTCATCACCCTCATGTTGTTCGCATTCGCCGCGTTTGTCGCCGCCTGTCTCGACTTTCGCTCTTGCGGCTGCGCCGGCGGCGTCACCGCTCCCTTCCCGCGTGCCGAAATGGCGCGTTTGTGGTGCCAAGGCGCACGCGCTGGTGCATCTTTGACTCGAAATGGCCGCCGCGGATGTGGCCGTGGCGGTGCGCCTGGGAATGGCCACGCTGCGTACCGCGGCGTACGGCTCGCGGACGGAGCAGATTGATGGGGACGTGTTTGCGCTGGGGTGCTCGCGGGCCGCAGCGGGGGAGTCGCGCGCGGTGGCAGAGGCGGCATCGGCCAAACTCGACCCCGCATCCACAGGCGCAGCAGAGGGAGTGGGGGGGGGGGGGAGCGGGACGTGCCGCAGGCGGCGCTCCTCCGGGCGGTGCAGGCCGACGCGGGCGCGGCGGCGGGGGTGTCAAGGGCGGAGTTTCGGGCGGCCGTCCCGACGCTGGTAGAGGAGGAGCGGGTGGTGGTGGTGGGGGGGGGGAGCACGCTGCGTCGGATCGCGACGGACGCGGAAGGCGGGGGGAATGGGAAGGGGCCGGCAGTTGCGGGGGGCGTGTCGGGATGCACTTGTCTTTTTGTGTGCCTGCTTGGTTGTCGGCAGCGCGGCTGCACCCGCCCCCAGTGGTGCCCAGTGTAGTGACCAGTGTAGAGGGTGCCCACGGCCGTGGCCGCCGACATGGTTTCGCCGACAGTGACACCCCGCCCACCACGGCGCACCCTAAACCGCCACCGGCGGGCGCCCCCCCCGCAGCCGCAACAACCGGCGCGCGCGGCAGCTGGTCCCCCCCCCCTGCGCGTCGTTCCGCCCCCCCGCCCCCGTATCATACATCTCGCGCCCCGCCGCGACAAACGCGTCGCGCACCGCCGCGGCCGCCGTCGGCGACAGCGGCGCCCCCCCCGCGACCGCCGCCGGCGCGCCCGCCCCCGGGATCGGCTCGATGGCCTCCCCCGCGAGCACCGCCCGCAGCTGCCGCCCCTGCAGCTGCACCCCCCGGTGTTTTGCGTGCGCCGCCATGGCCTTGCCCACAATCCCGACCGCATCCGCGTCGAGCAGGGGGGGGCGGCGCGACGGGTCGAGCGCGATGCACTGCAGCAGCGCAGTTGCTTGCTCCGCGATCGACGCGTCGTCGGGAAAGGCCACGATCGCGCCGAGGGCGGTGCTGACCGCGCCGCCGACCATCGCCTGCGTGGCGTTGGCATCGCTGCCCTCACACAGCGCGCGGAGGACGCGGCATGCGTGCTCCGTGACGCCCGCCGCCGCCTGGTGGCGGCCCGCCACGGCCCGCACGGCGGCGACGGCGCGGAGCATGCCCGCGCGCTCCTGGTTGGCGGCGTGCCCGAAAATCGCGTTGCCGAGCGCGAGGAACGCCGACTCGACCGCCCGCGGCCCGGACAAGGGGGTGGAGAGCGCGCCGACAAGCAGGTCTACCCCGCCCGCCGCGGCGACGCGGTCCCGGTTCTCAGGCAGGAAGCACAGGTAGCGCAGCGCCGCGACGCCTTTTTCCACCACCGCCCCGCCCGATGGGGGCGCCTTCATCGCCCGCACCACCGCCTCGACGCCGCCAATGCGACCGACTTCGAGCGGCGCGCCCTCCCCCGCCGCGGCCACGTGGCGGAAGATGCCCACCGCGTCATCGGCAACGGTGGCGGAATCTGGGTAGGCGGCGAGGAGGGTGAGCGCCGCGCGCACGCCACCTGCCGCGAGGATGGGCGCCCGGTTGGCTTCCTTGACGTTGGACAGGTTGTCAAGCGCGACGCAGCTCTGGTGTGCCACCTCCCGCTCCCGGGAGCCGTGGTTGACAATCGCCCCGACGAGCGCCTCGATGACGCGGCAGCCGCCGACGCCGGCCCGGTCCGCGTTGGCGTCGGCCTTGTACAGCAGGTTGCGAAGGGCGAGGCTGCCCCGCGCCGCGAAGGGCTGGTAGTCGGGGTGGCGGAGCATCGCGCCCGCGATTGCGTCGAGGCCGCCCGCCACGCCAACGCGGTCCTTGGCGGCGGCGGAGCCAAAGGTCAGGTTGGACAGCACCAGACAGCCGTGGCTCGCCAGCCGCGCGTCGGCGGCAAAGGCGCCCATCGCAGCAACGACGCTCTCAATGCCGCCGCCGTCAACAATCGCTTCGCGGTGGGCGGCGGTCTGCGTCAGGTTGCGGAGCGCCTTGATTGCCAACGTTGTCGCCGCGACGCCAGTCGTCGCGCCCGGTGGGGGTGGCGACAGCGCCGCCGCGGCGGCCGCCGCGACCAGCGCGGCGAGGCAGGCGAGCACCGCCGCGACGCCGTCGGCGGCGAGCACCTCGTCCGCGGCGGCGGCGTCGTGAATAGTGAGCGCGAGGAGTACGCGGCACGCCGCGTCCACGACCGCCGGCGCGCCTGGGTGCGTGCGCAGCGGCGCGACGACGGCCTTGATGCCGCCCTGCGCGCGGAAAATTTCCACCGTCACCGCAAGGGTGCCGACAAAGACGCGCAGCGCGTTGGTCGACCGCACCGTCGAGGAGAGGTGGAGGGAGCGCATCGACGAGCCGCCGCCATCGCCGCCCAGCCGCGCCATGCTGCCCGAGCGGGGGGGGCCGCCGCCGGCGGCGGCGACAAAGCTGGACGACTTGGAAAACGTGCCGAGCCGGCGGATGCTCCGGCTGGCGCGCGACGACGACGGGCCGTCGGCACCCGCACCGCCACCACCGCTGTCCACCCCTCAGCCGCTCCTACCGCCGCCCGCGGGCGCGCCCTCCTTGTCCACCGCGGCAAGCAGGTCCACCGCCGCACCGCGCGCCTGGAGGGTCACCTCCGCCACCCACGCCGACTGGCCGCCACTCGCCTTGGCCGCGACCGAGCCCCCACCATCGGCCGACGCGCCGCCGCCGCCGCCGCTGCCGCTGCCACCACCGCCGCTGCCACTGCGGCCGGCGCTGCCGCTGCCGAGCGAGCCGGAAGGGGAGACGGCCAGGTGGACGCCCACGGGGGACGCCGCTCCGCCGCCGGCTGCCGCCTTGGCCGCCCCATCCCGCGAGCTGGGCAGCGTCGGGTCACAGGGCAGGTCCGCCGACACCATGCCCGTCGGCCAAAGTATGGCACCGCAGTCGGGCGGGTGGCCGTCGCCCGCAACCAACGCCTGGCCGCTGCCGGCAACCGCGCTTGGCCACGCCCGCCGGCCGCGTCTACCAGCCGCCGCCTAGCCGGCGCTGCCACGCGGGCGGGCAAGCTCCCGCGCGGCGGGGGGAAAGAAGGACCTACGCCAACGCGGGAGAACGGCGCCCACGTACGGCAACTGGGAGCGCCCGCCTACACGCCGGCGCGCGGCGGGCGGACCGACCGGCACGCGCGGCGGGACGACACACTCGCAGCGTCGGGCGCACAGCGCGTGACGGGGCGCGGGTCGGCGGCGCGCCACAAGATCTACCCGCGCCTGCGGCGCCGCCGCGACTTGCTGGCGCGCCCGCGGCCGACGCACGCGCCGGCAGCCGCGCGGGCGGCCTGCTCGGCGGGGTCGCAGTCGGCCTCCCCCGCCGTCTCCCCCACGCCCGCCCCCTCCCCTCCCCACTCCGCCCACCGCAAACGCCAACGTCGCCGCTCCCAGCCAGTCGGTGTGGCTCCGCCATACACCGTCAAGCGCTGAACGCAGCCACAAAGAAAAGAGCAACACACCAGGCGGAGGGTCAGGGCGGGCACCCGTCGGCCGGTGGTGGGCCACCGGCGGCAGCGCCGGCGGCGGCGCCCGCCGGGCTCGGCAGCAGCAGCGCGTCATCACGGCGGTGACGCCATGAGTGGGAGTGGGCGAGACCACTCGCCGCGGGCGGCGGGGGAGGATGGGGAGAGGTGGATGAGCAGCGGGGAGATGGCAACCGCCAACACGGGCACCCTCTCGCCGTGAGCGACCGCACTCGCGCCCGGCCGCCGGCACAAAGCGAGGCGCAGCGCAAACTCATGAAGCACAGACAGATCCGGTCGGAAAATTGAAAACGGGCCAACCTTTTTCGGAAAGACCCGGAACGATGGTCGAGAACCAGAGTGTCCCCCGCGCGCCCACTCGCCAGGGTTGCAAGATTTCAGTGAAATCATGCTCGGAAGCTATGATTCCATTAAAATTATCGTTCGTGTCAGTTTATAATTATAGAAACCATGAATGCTGCCACGTGTAGATGCAGCCCCCAGTTCGAAGCACCCAATGTTGTCGAGACCAGGTGGTGGCAAGCACCGCCACGCGTTCGCTGGAGAGATGGATAGAACACCGTGCGTATCTCATGTCTGCCTCTGCCAGAAGAACCCCGCCTTGCTTGACTGTATGGACACTCAGACTACCGAGAGGCCCTGTCAAGCGGCTGGCACTCTCCGCGATTCTCTCCTCTGCGGTGAGGCACTGCCCCACTTGCAGGCGGTGGCTGTCAAGGTTATGGCTGCCTTTCGGCGTTGCGGCCGGAGAGATGTCGTTCTCCAACGCGTCCAATATTCAGAGCAAGCTGCGCACGAAGCTGTCGTACACCACCCTCCACAAGCTGCTCTACATTTACTTCCACTAGCGCGAGCTACCAGACCACGTAAACATGCCTGCCCGTGGCTCCTCGGAGCTCGGGTTGCACCATGTCGAGCTGGAAGAGGTCGCAGATGAGCCAGAGGACGTAGAAGACGATGAGCGGGAGGGCAGTGGTGGGGAGGGAAGTGGAGAGGAAGACGTGTGGAACGATGAAAGTGCTGGGGAGGATCGCGAGGAGGACCTGCTGGAACGGGCCACTCGAATCTCGACTCAGCAGTCTAATAAATAGCTGCCGGCGCAGCGCACGTCAGACGGATGTCGCGGCTGAGCAGCGCTGCGGCGGCGGCGGCCGCTGTCGTGGTTGAGGCTAGGAGGTCCTCCTCCTGCAGCTTGCCGCGTCTGCAGGCGGACCGCATCTGCCGCCGCACACGGCCTTACGTGTGCCCGTACGGCGCGACAGGCTTCACTACGTGCTGTCACATGCTGTCCTGCGATCGGGTGCCCGATCCAACCTCGAAGATCGAGACACGTGGCGGTCTCGTTCATAATTAAGGATATGCCTCCCATGAGTATGATAATTTCAACAAAGTTTGGGACAGAAGTATAGTAATATAACTAACGCCGTCACCACACTGCCACCAGGATTGGCAGACTCAATGCCAATCTCTTCTGGACGATTGAATTCAATGCCAATTCAATGAAGTGAACAACGTTGAATGGTTGAATACTTATACGATGCATCTTGTGTAATTGTCTCCTGGAGTGGCGGACTGTCGGGTGTGCTCCCGCCACTTACTACCACTTGTCCGTGACCCGCCAACAGCGAGGTCCTGCGTCAATAGAGAGTTTTCGCATGTATGTTTTCGCTATTTTTCCGGTACGATAGGGAGCTAGATAAGTCAAGGGATTACACCTGGAAGCTCCGTTCAGAAAAACCGTAGCGTTGCGTGGCTATATCGGGCACAATAGCGAAAGAATTATGGGTACGTTGCCGGCCTCCAATTCCTGCGGAATAGAGTGGGTGGCACGGAATGGACGACTCCTGCCAGGCGGCTTCGCCGTCACGGACAGACGCCGGCGCAGCCGCCGCCCCTCTTCGCGCTCGCGCGTCTTCGCCGAGCTTTGCTCCGCGCATCCCTCCGCCCCGATCCTCACCATGCCTTATTCTGCGTCATCTTCAACTACTGAGTTGGTCAAGAGCGCTGAGCAACCCTGCTGTGAGCAGGAAGTGCCAGGGTCACTTCTTGACTTACTCAATCCAAGTACAGATAGAGAAAAACAAACTTGCAAAAACTCCCGCGCGGGCGTCTTTCGCTATTGGTGTCTGTCAGCCATTTAGGTCGAGGTGATACCCACAAAGATACAGAAAAAATACATGCAAAAACTCTCTAATGGCTTGGCGGAAAGCCACAAGTGCTGCGGCAGCTGAGACCCGGAACGACTCAGTAAGTTCGCGCGCTGGCCGTTGTCGACGCAGACCCACCTCCGCCACACGCTCAGTGAGGTGCTTCACTGTGTCGTTCGTCCACGGCTTTCTGTATTTGTCACCATGCCCGACCCGGTGTGGAAGCATGCGACCGTGTGCTCTGACCGCAAGCGTGCCGTCCGCTCCTGGTGCGAAAAGGAAAAGACTTCCAACGTGACCTACCTCAACGTGACTATCGTAAATGAAAGCTGACGTGACTTCCGAGAAGATAAACCGAGGGTACAAGTCAGCAAAAGGAACGACTCTCACAGTAAAGCTAATCCTCCGGAGCTACCCCCACTGCTTCTGCGTCACGTATGCTGCGTGCTTTTTGAAGTCGACGGGGGACGCACGTTGAGTGGGCCCGCCCCCGATGAGCAGACAGTCCTCGTGATCGCCACCGCGCCGCGCGGTGCCCGCAACTAGGCCTCGACTGGATCTGCGTAGCAAGTCCGCCACGTTGCGCCACGTTTCGTATTGAATTCAACCTGCCCTCTGCCGACCTTCATTGAATTCAATGCCAATTCAACCTTGATTTCGTTTGATTGAATCTCAAGGTGCCAACCCTGCCTGCCACTCGCCCCTCGCTCTCTGCGGCGAGCAGTTCCGAGCGACGGCCACCGCTCCGTGGGTGACAACGCTGCCGGCCGGGGCGCCGCGCCACCACTCCCCGCGCTGGGGCGCGGGGGCAAGAAAAAAACACAAGCGCGTGCACGGCGCAGCGGCATCCCACTGTGGGCATCGCGAACCTCGCCCGGCGGGCGACCCTTGTGGGAGTCGAGCAGCGGGGCGGGCAAGAAAATACTTCCGCAGAGTGGGCGGCAGAGGCATCCACCTCGTCCCGAGCCACCAACGGATGGGGGGGGGGAGTGTTGCGCTCCAGCAACGTGGCGGCCGTCGCTGCCGCCGTCGACGGTGCGCCCCAACGGAAGGCCACAAAAAAAAAAAAAGATGGTGGCCCCCACCACGCGGGGGGCGCCGTGAAGGGAACGGCCGCCGCGACCCCGTCGCCGGGCGCCATCACCTACACCGTTGCCGGCGAGAGTGCCGCCACGAGCCGCGACCGGCCACACGGGGCGCCAAGCGGCCCCGCCGGCGCGGCGAAAAGCGGGAGGGGGTGATGGCCGCCGCGGGGCGCGGTGCCGGCTGGGCCCTGACCCCACGCCACCCTCCCTACCCTACGGGGACGACGAGGGGGGCGCGCGGGGCTGTTCCCCGCCGCCCGCGCCGACGCGGCGCAACAGCGCCAAGGACTGGGCCGGCCGGCCGGTCAGCCGGCGTGGCACACTCACATCGGTCAGGCGCTCGGCGTAGCCTCCCCCCCCTCCACATCCTTACGTGGCGATGGCCCCGCCCCCCCGGCTGCCCTCGGCAACCAGCTGTGACAGGGCGTCGTCCAGATGGTCCAGCCGCGCCAGGCTCACCGCCGTCGCCTTGCCGTCGACGCAGCCGTCGAGGAGCGCATCGACGCCGTCGAGCAGCGCGCCAAGGTCGCCTCCGCCCGCCACGGGAGGGCGGCTGGCAGACGAGGCTGCATCGCGCGCCGCGGTGGCCACCGCAGCCGCCGACGCCCTCGCCTTCACCGCCAATGCCGTAGGGCGGTCCGAGCCGGCCGATAGGGCGGCTGCGCCCGCCTTCCCCACCGCCCGCGGTCGGCCGCCGCCGCCGCCGCCGCCGCCGCGGGCCACCGCCGGTGGGAGCATGTAGGCAGGGATGAGCGGCGGCGTCAGCAACGTGTCGGCCGCGGGCGCCGCCGCCCGCGGCGGCGCCGGCGCGCCTGCCAGTACAGGGGGGACCAGGGGGGGCAGGGGTGCCGCCACGCCGCCGCCGCCGCCGCCGCCGCCGACGCCCGCGGCGCCCCCGACAGTCGTGGCCGCCGCCGATGGTGCTGGCGGGGGGGATGAGGCGCCAAGGAGCGGGGGGGGGGCAGCTGCCGCCGTTGCAGAAGAGGACGGCGGCGGCGACGGCGGCGGCGGCGGCGGCGGCGGCGGCGGCGGCGACGGCGGCGGCGGCGGCGGCGGCGGCGGCGGCGGCGACGGCGGCGGCGGCGGCCGTCCGTCACGGGCGAGCGCCCACGGCCGGCCCGTCGGGAGCGCGGGGGCCGTCGCGGCGGCGGCGGCGGCGGCGCCCTTCTTCAAGTCGACGCCGAGGCCCGACTTGGCCGCCGCGCCCGTCATGGAGACCCCCCCCGGTGTGGCGGCCGCGCCGCAGGACGGCGCGGGCTCGCCGCCGGCCGCCTGCCCGAGCGCACCGACGGCCGCCGGCGCGGTCGCACCGCGGGCTGCCGGCACGGGCGCGCCGCCGGTCGCAGGCGCGGGCGCCCCGCCGGCTGCCGTCGTGGGCGCGGCGCTGGTCGCCGGCGCGGACGCACCAGCTGTTGATGGGGCGGCCGCGCCGTCTGGCGGCGCATACAGTCTTTCTCCATTGCTGTGACATCCTTTCTTGGGCACGGTGTCTAGTACTCAATGTAGGTCGACCGACGTTTCCGATACAATCATCGCATGTGTCAGCATTCGATCGTCTTTACCGACCAATGAGAAAGCGAAATCGTGCTGCGGTCGGCGGGCTTACGGTAGACGCAAAGGGTGCCCAACAATGGAGAAAGACTGAAGCACAAAAGCGGGCGCCAACTGCTCCCCTGCGTTCTTTCCTCCTCTCCATTTCCCGCACAGCTGGACGTTGCCTTGCGCTCCGTTTCCCCTGCCCGCTCCCCCGTCCCCAAAGAACCAGTACCGCAGTGACGCCGCACGCCCGCCCGCCGCCCAGCACCGACGCCAGCGCCGGCCCGCGGCGCTGCGGCGGTCACCGCCGGCGTCGGCGGAGGGGCAGCGTCGTCGCCGCCGCCACCGCTGCCGCCCAGAGAGCTGCCGCCAAGAAGACTGCCGCCAAAAACGACACTAAAAAATAGTGCTGGCCCACCGCGTGCGTCGCAGGCGGGAAGGGCGGAGAGAGGGGGGGGGGGACCATCATGACAGCGTTGTCACCGCTGCCCCACGGCCACCCGCAGGTGATGCCGCGGCGGCGGCGGCGGCGGCACGGGTCCAGCGGATGGCGGTCAACGCCGCCGGCCGTCGTACCTCCCCAACCCCCCCCTCCCTCCCTGCAACGGATGCATTCCCACGGCGGCGCCGGCACCGCTATCCTTCCCTAACGCCCCCCCCTGCGACCCTCGCCACGCGGACGTTCCCCACTACAAACCCGCCGCCACACCCAACGGGACAAACCGCGCTCCAACCGAGCCCACCGCCGCTACCGCAATGCCGTCCACGGCAGCGAGAATGTCAGCGTTGGCCACCATCCGCATCAGCCGTGTCGGTGTCGATGCCGACGCGTCAAGAACGTCCCCGGGAAAGCAAGCTAACTAGAGCGTCAATACACAATACACCACCACATGCAATGGCGCCCACCACCAAAGCGAAGAGGCCGCGACCGCTAGCCGGCGAGCGCCGCCCCCAACAGCAACAACTTGCCGCCGTCGGAGGGAGGGTGGGGCGGCGCTGCCAACCAACGAGCGCCGCCCACAACAGCGATAACATGGCGCCGTCGGGGACGGCGCTGCGGCGCCGCATACGGGCGGGCATCGCCCCGACCAAAAACAACTTGCCGCCGTCAAACAACAAAACCAGACACCGCAAACAGGCGGCCGCCGCCCTGAAAAAGCAACAGAGTGCCAACCATCAAAAAAAATAACATGGCAGGGCATAAAAAAAGCCAGCCCGCCCACAAAGAGGAAGACGACGCCGCCGGCAGGGGGAGCTGCCGGCGGCGGGGGGGCGGCGCCAAAAGTACGCCGGCGCCGCCCCCGCGAGGAAGACGACGCCGCCGGCAGGGGGAGCTGCCGGCGGCGGGGGGGCGAAAAAGTACGCCGGCGCCGCCCCCCGCGAGGAAGACGACGCCGCCGGCAGGGGGGAGCTGCCGGCGGCGGGGGGGCGGCGCCAAAAGTACGCCGGCGCCGCCCCCCGCGAGGAAGACGACGCCGCCGGCAGGGGGGAGCTGCCGGCGGCGGGGGGGCGGCGCCAAAAGTACGCGGCGCCGCCCCCCGCGAGGAAGACGACGCCGCCGGCAGGGGGGAGCTGCCGGCGGCGGGGGGGCGGCGCCAAAAGTAGGCAAGCGCCGCCCC
>SDUX01000149.1:0-23722 GCA_008729055.1 Pyropia haitanensis | reverse complement strand
CGCATGGACATGTCTGTGGTGGGTGGGGGGGGGGGTGGGGGGGGGGCGTACAGGCCGATGAAAAGGGTGGGACCGGTGAGAGGCGGGGAGAATCGTGTAGGCTGGCAATTGGGGTGCAGCGCGTTCACAGGCGAAACCGGATTAGATGGCAGGAGCGGAGGGGGGACGAAGGGAGGGGAGGGTTACCGACCCCAGTCGTAGCGGCGGCGGCAGTGATGGCGACGGCACAGGTGGTGGCAGCAGAAGGGCCCCCGGGTGGAGGAGACGTGGCTGCGGTCGCCCCGCGCGCCCACAGCACTTTGAAATTTCCTTGACGGAGCTTCAGAATCCTCCAAAGCTGGCAAGAGACAGTTGGAACGATCTACAGCTCCACTGTGGAGGCTTTTCGATCTGCTTTTCCTCCCCGACGCGGATGACCCTTCTCAAGACCTTGAGACGATTGCTTTTCCGATCCAGCGCACACTGTTACAGAGATCTTTAGGAACCGTTCAAAACTGTTGCTGACTAGTAAAGAGCTGGGCAGGTCTTCTGGATTATTGCCACGAAGCACCAAGAAAGCCCTTCGAGGTTTCTGGCACTGACGACCCCGCCAGCCTGCCTCCCCATCTGCACTCTGCACCCTGCCCGGCCCCATGCGTGGTGCAGTGATCGACCACGTCGTGGAAACTCCCCCTTCTTGCAAACGAGGGGCTGCTATGACCTCGAGATTTGCAGCCAATCAGCGCACAGTTTGGGCCCAGTGTGGCGCTCGATCATCAGATCGGCCTTGCCGCGTCCTCTCGCCACTGCACGTGGAGGGTGACAGTCGCGCTGTTTGTTAAAACTGGCGTCACTCCCCGAGTTGCTGGACGGATCGGCTGCAGCGGGCACACCGATCGGTCGCCACCGTCCTTCCGCGCCGCGATCCTTTCCCGCCCGTACCTCTCGCCCCTCCCACGCACCCCCCCCCGCCCATTTTCCCCGACCCCCCCCTCTATGGCGGTGGCGGCGCCGACGCCGGCGGCGGCGGCGTGGCCGCTTGTACACCTTGCCGCTGCCGCGGGGGAGGGACCGCCGGGCGAGGATCCGCTGGCGGCCGCCGCGCCGACGGTAGCACCCGCCCCGGGGCGCCCGCTTGGCGGCTTGATGGGGGGGACGGCGGGCGGAGGGCTCCCGACGTCGGGCCCGTCCCCGCCGCGGTCCCCGAAGCGCCCGTCGGGGCTCGCCCGTCGCACCGACGGGCGTCGTGTCCCTCCCGCCCTCCCCGCCGCGGGCGCCGCCCCCCTCCGAGGGTGGCCGCCATGACCTGCCTCCTCTCCCGGGCGCTGCTGTCGGTGGAGCGGTGGTCCGCGGCTTGGCCGGACCTCTACCTCGCCGCGTCTGAGCGCTGCTGCGGGCGGTGCCAGACGCGACGGCGGCGGCGGCGGCGGCGGCGACTGCGGCGGTGGCGGCGGCCGGTGCCGACGGCGGGAGCGGTGGCGGCTTCCGCTCCCCCCACCCCCCGGCATTCACCGTGGTGCCCGACGTGGTCGGCGGGGGCCTCAGGGCCCCCCTGCCGGTTGCCGCGGCGGCTTCGGCACCCGTCGGCACCCCCCCTCCGCCCGTCCCCCCGTGGTGCGGGCGCGGTGCGGCGGCTAGTGCAGCAGCTCGGGCGGTAGGCGGCCTCCCTCGCCGCCCGCGGTGCCGGTGGCCCACGGGGGGGCCGCCGCCGACCGGCTGGCGTTGTTTTGAGTCGCTTGTGGCGGTGCTGGCGGCCGAGGCGGGCCGGCTCCGCGTGGATCTCCTCCGCATCGAGACGCGGGTGCATTATGGGGTGGCGGCGCTGACGCTTGGCCAGTCGGTGGCGGCGGGTGGCGGTGGCGGTGGCGGTGGCGGCGGCGGCGGCGGCGGCGGCAGTGGCGGCGGCGGTGGGGGTGGGGTGGGGGTGGTGGTGGTGGTGGTGGTGGTGGTGGTGGTGGTGGTGGTGGTGGTGGTGGTGGTGGTGGTGGGGGCGGGGCGGGATGGGGTGGCCCCCTGGTGGTGCTCGTCTTCTTTGGCAGCCGCCCCCGCGGCGCGGTGGCTCCCCTTTGTGGCCGTCGGCGACGCCCTCCTCCTGACTGCTGCGGCGGTGGGGGTGGTGCCCAGCTTAGGGGGCGGGCAGGTGCTCCGCGTCACCCGCGCGTCCCCGGTTGGCGCGGCTCCCTGCGCGGGCGGGGGCGGGCGAATGGGTGGGGGGGGGGCTGGGGGGGGGGGGGGGGGTGCCCAGACCCGTGCCGCCGCGGGGGGGTCCCCGCCGTGCGCGGTGCCGCCAGGGGGGGGGCGGGCGGCCAAGCGCCGCCGCCTGGCGGACAACACCCCGGACGCGGCGGCGGCGGCGGCAACAGCGGCGGGGGTGGGGGGGGCGGCGGCCGCCGCCACGGCCGCCCCGGCCGCCCCCGCCCCCGCCGTGGACGCCACCAGCGGCGCTCCCGCCCTCGCCGTGGGGTCGGCCCCGGCCGGAGGTGGCGCCGGCGGGGGTGCGGCGGCCGCCGCCACCTCTGCTCCCCCACCCGTCCCCGCCCCCCCCGGCCCGTCCCCCCTCCCACCGCCGCCGCGGCCGCCGCCGTGGCCACCGCCGTCCCCATCCCCACCCCTCCCGCCCCCACTGCGATGCCGCCGTCCGGCCCCGCCCCCGTCGCCCCCGCCGCCGCTTCCGCGTCCGCCACCGCCGCCGCCGCCGCCACCGCCGCTGCCGCGTCCGCCGCGACCGACTTTGCCGCCTAACTCGCCTCTTGTGACGCCCACCTATCCCACTATGACGGCACCGTGACGGCGGTGCTGGGCCACGGGCGGTAAACCCTCGACGGGAGCCTCCTGCTGCACACCACAGCGTACGCGGGCTGGGCGGGCCTCCCCGAGCACGCGGGGGGGGCCCTTCGGCCGGGGGCGGTGCTGGCCGTCCGCCACGCGGTGGTGGTGTGCCGCCGGTGGCGGGTGGCGGGGCTCTTTGAGGGCGCGCGTACGTCCGTTGGGGTCGTGACGTTTGCGCCGCTGCCGGGGGGGGGGGGTGTGGGGGATAGGGCTGGGGTGGGGGGGTGGGCGGGGTGGGGGGGGGCTGTGTGGACGGGCTGTAACGTCGGCGCCGGCGGCGCCGGCGGCGGCACCTTTGGGGACGCTTTCCGCCGTTGCCTCCGGCGGCGTGGCCAGTGGCGGTGGCCCTCCCCCCTCCTTCCCTCCCCGTGTCCTTTCGGGAGGTCAAGCGGGCGTCCCCCTGGGCGCCGCTGTGGTGCGCCCTCCGCCCCGCTGAGCTCCTCTGGGCCGAGGAGGTCTATACCCGCCTCGGTGACAAGTTCCGCCCGTGGCTGGTGGAGGGCGCTGGGGGGGGGGCGGGGGGTGCCCGCCGCCCCTGCCACCCCTGCGGCCCCTGCCGCCGCCGCCGCCGACGCCACCGCCACCGCCGTTGACGCCACTACCGCCACCGCCGTCGACGCCACTGCCGCCGCCGCCGCCCACGCCGGCGTCCCTGGGTGGGGATGGGGGGGGATGCGACGGGGGGGGGGGGCGGGCGGGTGCCCGCCGGCTCCCTCGTGTGGCTGTTGCCCGCCCCCGCACGTGTGGGGGGGCGGGGGCGGGCCCATCGGGGGGGGGAGGGGGGGGACCGACTCGATCGTGCCCTGGACGAGGACACGGAGGAGGTGGCGGCGGCGGCGGCGGCGGCGGCGGCAGCCCAGGCGGCGGCGGCACCGGCGGTGGCCGAGGCGGCGGCGGCACAGGCGGTGGCCGCGGTGGCGGCGGCGGCGGCGGCGACATCGGGTGGTGGTGGTGGTGGTGGTGGTAGTGGTGATGGGATCGCGGCCGCCCCCGCCGTCAGTGCCGCTGCTGACAGAGGCGGCCCGCGTGGCGGCACCGAGGGCGCGGCGTCGGCGGTGGCGGCCGCCGCCGCCGCCCGCGGGGACCTCCTCGAGGTGGACGCGCTGCTCGGGGTGCCTGGTACCTCCCGGGGCCTCCTGCCGCACGTGCTGGCCGTGGCGGGCGTTGAGCTCCCCCCCCCCCCCCCCCGCGGGCGGCGGCCCACCGCCGCCGCCGGCATGGGCGGCGGCGGCGGTGGCGGGTGGCCTCCCCGGCGCCGCCACCGCCGCCGCTGCCGCTGGGTGACCCCCCCGCGGGGGGAGAGGCGCCCCCCCCCCCTCACCCCGCCACCTTGCCACCCCTCGAGGCCTCCGAGGCGCCATGGACCCAGTCGGCCGCCGCCGCCACCGACGGCACCCCGTCGTCGGCGCCGGCAGCCGGGGCGGCGGCGGCCGCCGTCGCCGCCGGCAGCCTGCCCCCCGGTGACCTCCCCGCCCTCGTCGTCCTCGTCTCGCACGTGCACCCGCCCGTAGCGGCGGCGGTGGCGGCGTCATGCTCATTCGCAGACGCCGAGCACGGCCACGCAGGCGGTGGCGCGGGTGCGGGGGTGGGGGGGGGGGGCGTGGGGGCGGCCGCGGCCGGCGGCGGCGGCGGCGCGCCCCCCGCCACGGACAGCCCGCACTTTGTGGTGGATGGGCGGCTGGTGGCGTCCCGCCACGGGCGGGAGCCGTGGCTGTTTGCAGGGCCGGGGGGGGGCGGCTGGTCCGCCGCTGGGGTGGACGCCAGTGCGGTAGGGGGGGTGCTGCCCCCGCTCCACGGTGGTGGTGGTGGTGGTGGTGGTGGTGGTGGGCGTGGCAGTGGCGCCGACGCCGCCCCCTGGCTGCTCCCCGTGCGGCTGGTCTTTGAGGGCCCCGCGCTGGCGCTGCGGCCCGCGCTGGCCGTGGGGGGGCTGTACGAGGTGTCTTCCCCGTACCTGCACCACCCGGCGGTGGCCGGCGCGCTGCGGGGGGTGGGGGGGGGGGAGGAGGAGGGGGGGCCCTCACCGGGCGCCTGCGGCGGCGGCGGTGACGGCGGTGGCGGCGGCGCGGCGGGGGCAGCGGGGGGTGACCCAGAGGAGGAGGAGGCGGATGAAGAGCAGGAAGAGGAGGAGGAGGAGGAGGCGGCGGCGGCTGCGGCGGCGGCAGCGGCGGCGGCGGCGGCGGCGGGCGGCCCCGTCGGCCTGCAGGTGCACCTGGCGCACTCGGTGGACGGGGAGGGGGCGGTGGGGGTGCGGGCGCTGGACGCCGACGCGGGGTGGCTTTGGGGGGGGCGTCCCTCGAGGAGCGGGAGGGGCTGGCCGCCGTCCTGCGGGCGCTGTCGGCGGCATTCCGGGGGGAGCCCGCTGGGGAGGAAGGGGCGGAGGGTGGGGAGGAGGGGTGGGTGACTGGTGGGGGTGGCGGTGGGGGTGGTGGCGGTCGCGGGGGTGCCCGCGGCGGCGGCGGCGTCTGCAACGCCACAGACAGTGACGACGAGGGCGGGGGGTGCGACCTGGATGGCGGCCACGCCATCGATGCCGGCGGTGCCGGCGGAGGCGCTGGCGGCGGCCGCGACGGCCACTGCCGGCCCGCCCGCGATGGGTGGAGGGGCGACCGGTCGGCGGCCGCGGCGGCCGCGGCGGCCAGCCGCTCCGTGCAGGCCGCGCTGGCGGCGGCGCCCGCCCCCCCCCCCGCGTTTTCTCCCTTTCCCCTCCGCGCCCCCCCCGGTGCTCCTTCCCGCCGCGGGCTGCTGTCGATCACGGGCACCCTCCTGCGGCGGCTCGGCACCGTGCGGGCGCCGGTGCTGGTGGTGGCGGACCCGGCCTTTCCCCCGCTCGCATTGGCGGTCGCGTTTGACCCGGCCGTTGCGCCCGCCGCCGCCGCCGCCGTGCCGGCCGGCGCCCTGCCGGGGTGCACCGTCACCATCTCGCGGCTGCGGCCGGCACTGGCGGCGGGCGCCGCCGCCGCCACCGCCGCCGCTGCCGCGGTCGCGGCCTCCGCCCGCGGGGGCTACTCCCCCCTCGATGGCGCCGAGAAGGGGCCCCCCGCGGCGGGGGCCTGGGGCGGCGGCGGGTACGCCCCCCCCTCCCCCCCCCGCGGGTCGCTGGCCGCCACCACCACCACCGTCGTGACGGTGGTGGCGGCGCCCGACGTGGCGGCCGGCCGCCCCGCGCCCCCCCTGTGCTGCGGCCGCCCGCGGCCGGCGGCGGCGGGGTGGGCCCACCTGGTCGCCCCCGCGGTTATGGGCGACTACCTGTGGCCGCCGCCCCCGCCGCATCGTGCGGGGCGGTGGCGGCCGCCGGGTGGGGGGGGGGGGGGGGATGGTCTGCCGCGCCCGCTGCGGGTGATGGCGGTGGACCTCCACCGGTTCCGGTGGGTGTCGTTTTGGTTGGGGCCCGCCCCGTCGGGGGGCGGCGGGTGCCTCGCCGCCCCGTCCCCCCCGCCGGGCTCGGCTGCGGCGGCAGCGGCGGCGGCGGCGGCGGTTGCGGCGGGGGCGGCGGGCTGCCCGCCGTCGGCCACCAGCGGCGCCTGCGCGGCGTGCGCGGGCGGGGCCCCTCCCGGGTCGGCCGCGGCGGGCCTGGTGCTGGGCGGCGCCGCCGAGGTCGCCGCCGACGATGGGTCCGTGGCGGGGCGGCTGGTGCTGGCGGGGCTTTCGGCAGTGGCCGACGCCCTGCGCCTGTCCCGCCAGACGGTGGAGGCGATAAAGGCGGCGCTGCGGGTGGCGGCCGCCGCCGCCGCGTGTCGGGGGGCAGGGGGGGGGGGTGCGCCCCGCGGGGCCCGCCTGGAGCTGACCCGCTCCGCGCTCTACCCGCGGGACGCCCCGCCCGACGGCGCCGCGGCGGCGGCGGCGGTGGACTACCTGGCGCCCCCCCGGCCGGGGGGTGCCGCCGCCGCCGCCACCGCTGCCTCCGCCGCCCGCCCGCCCGGCGGCGGTGGCGTGCTGCCCGTCGGCGGCGCCGCCGCGGCGCCCGTCGTCGACGCCCTCCGCCGCGCCGTCTGGGCCGCCGCCCGCCCCGTGCGCGTTCTCGCCGCCGCCCCCACGGGTGGGGGTGGTGGCGGCGGGTGGGGGGGCGGGGGTGGTGGTGGGGGTGGTGGTGGCGGCGGCCTCGCTGAGCGGTGGCAGCGGCGGCGGCGGCGGCGGCGGCCGCCGCCGCCCCCCCCCCCCCTCCCCCGCATGCGGGGCCCTCTCCGGCGCGTGTGCTCCTGGCCTGGCCCCCCACGGCGCCGCTGCTGGGGACCCCCTCTTCCCCCCCCCCACGCCCCCGCCCCCGACCGGGACGTGCTGGACGAGCTTGTGCGAGCGCTCTCCCCCTATACCGCCCAGGACGGCTCTGTCTGGGACGTGGACGCGGGCCTTGCCGCCCGCGCGGTGGCGTGCCTCCACCGCGTGCGCGTCAACGTGCTGGCGTACAAGCGGGGCCCGGGTGGGCCTGGAGGAGCTCGGCGCCCGCAACGGGGTGGCGATGCGGTCCTGGCTCCGCGCCATCCCGCGCGCGGCGGTGGCGTGAACGTTGCCCGACGCGGCGCGGTCGTCGCTGGTGTACCTGCTGCACGTGGGGGGCGTGCTGGGGTACTACGCCGTCGCCCGGAGGAGGTGCGTGGCGCTGCGAGCGTTTGGGGGGAAGCAGTGGCCGCCGGGGCGGCGGGGGGTGGGGGTCGTGGTGGGTGTGGGGGAGGGGGTTGGGGAGGGGGGGGGTTGGGGGGGGGTTGCTGGTGGGGCGGCGGGGGTGGTGGGGGGGGCGAGGAGCTGAGCCCGGGGGGGGGGGGGGGGGAGGCGAGGGGGGGGGGGTAGTAGGGCGTCCCTGTGGGTGGGTGGGAGGGGCGGGTGGGGAGGTGCCGGCGTTGCTGCTGCCTCCTGCTCCTCCTTGGCCCGCTCGTCTGGGGAGAAGCGGTGCTGGCGCCGCCGCCGCGCGACGGACGGGTCGGGCGGGCGGGCAGAGGGGGGGCCGCCGCTGGTGGAGGGGGGGGGTGGGGGCCCGGCCGCGGCCGCCCCGCGGGACGCTGCTGCCCGTGGCCGCGGCGGCGGGCGTGTCTGAGGCTCTCTTGATTATGCAACTGACTGGCTGTCGGGTCGCGGCTGCGAGTGGGACCTGAGATGCTTTGGTCGGTTTTTTGGCATGATTGCATCTGTTACATGTGCGACAGGTTGGCAGGCGTCATCAACTGCCCTTGTTTTGGGGAAGCGCGCTTCGGCGTGTGGGGGGGTGCCTGGGGAAGTAGTGGGCGGGTGCCACCGTCGCTGCTTGCCGGCTCCGTTGTGGGGTTGGGGGGGGTCGCGGTGGTGGCGATCGTGGCGAGGCGACTGCCGCCGGGGGGGGGGGGGGCTATGCGTGAGAGCTTGAGCACGGCGGAAAGAGGGTGTGCACGTGGGTGCTTCTGGTGTAAACTGTTGCATCAGTATCCACAGTGTGGTCATAAGAGAGAGAAGTAACAGAGCTGAATGAATGACGTGCCTTGATGGGCGATAAACGCTTCTACTGATAACTCAGTATTATAAATGGTCCACAGAGGCATCTATCCAAGCTGCCTGGACACTTCATCAGGAGCTTGTCAGATCTCCTGGTCCCACCTTTACAGTCATTCTCCACTTATATCCACCCCTTTCGTTACCGTAAGCCGATGAGGACATACCTCAGTTCCGCCTGTTGATTGGTCATGGGAGGGATCACAAGCTGACACATGCTTTGATCGTGTCGTTGGGGCCGAGCGATGCGATCGATCGGGTTGGGTTATATACAGACTGTATATAATCCGACATGATATAAGTAGAGAATGACTGTACCATGATCCGCTGGAGAGCTTTCATCATCCTTTTTAAAAACATGTGATAGTGGCATATCCTCAGACATCATCCCGGCAGAACTTCAGGAAGGTCGCATCTGAGCCTTTAAAGACTCTTATGGCCCAAATATCAAAGTGCTGTGCTGGCCCCCGCCGAGATCTAGCACCCCCCCCACGGGCGACCCCGCCCTCTAGCGCGGCGCGGACTGAACATCAGCGGCGCAGCGCCCCCTCTGGGTATATGGTGGTTTTCCAAAATTTGCGCTGTCCGGTTTGGTGGGACGTTTTCCAGGCAACGCGACACCCGCCTGGGAGGTGCGTCAGGCAAGATCCCGCGAGGGCTGTCAGGCAGGACCTTGCCATCCGGCGCGGCCCAGCACTCACATCATCTGGTCTCGTCACTGCCCCTTCCATTGGGAGGGCTTCCGTGGTCCCCTGGTGTCGTGTACCGCCGTGTGTGAGGCCCCTGGTGAAATGCTGAGGGCAACCCGACAGGTGAGCTCTAATCTGGAGTGGCGCGTTCTTAGTGAAGTGCTAATGAGACCCCTCAGGGGATGTCGGGTTTGAATTGACCCCTGCTCCCCTCTCTCTGAGGTGAAATCTGAAGGGCAACCCGACACGGGGAGGTGTCCTGTACCTGGCGTGTTCAGCCCTACTCGGGCCTACAGTGCGAGCGTGCGGCTCTCTCATTGGGCGGAAGGAGAACCCCTTCTTAGATCCAGAATGGGCTGTCACGAAGGAGGGATCATGGCAGGCCGCATGGCTCAACCCTTCAGTGCCAGACCACTCGTGTCTGTTGTTGGGCCACCCAGTGCGCTTCAACCTGGCGTGGTCCACATCCAGTCGCTCATCTGTGGCACAGCTGCCTGTGGAAGCCACACGGCTCTGTCCAACGCTCGCCGCAGGCTCCGTGAAGGACTTCGCATGTGATCTTCTCTGCGGCCGCGTCGCTGCAAGCCCAGAGCCACCTCTCGCTCGGATCGATGGTCCTATCTGCTAAGGTGAGTGAATCTGCCAGTTGGGAAGCTTGTACAGATTTTTTTCTTCTTTCTTTATTGCGACTCACGCGATCTCTTGCTCTCCCAGTGTGCGAACCAGAGACGCGGAGAGCGAAAGACGCCATACTGCGTGAATGGGAGAGGGGTGCAGACGAACAATCCGCCACCACAATCGAAATTGCAGCCGCCGCCGACGTGCCACCCGCCGTCCGCCCCGTCGTCGCCGTCCCCCCCCTCGTCGTCGCCGTCCCCTCCCCCGTCGTCTCCGTCCCCCCCCCATCGCCGCCTTTCGCCCCCCCATCGCCGCCTTCCGCCCCCCCGCCGTCGCCGTTCACCCCCCATGACGTCGCTGCCTCCCCCACAGTCATGGCCGACCCCACTCTGTCATGCCGCCCCCCCCCCCCGTCGTGCCCGCCTCCCTCCCCGTCTTGGTCGCCCTCCCTCCGTCGTGGCCGCTCCGCACCCCTGTGATGACCATTCCTCTCCATAATGGCCAGGTTTCCTCCCCCCGACATCAAAACGGGTCTGCCGCCCGTGTGGGCGTGGCGGCGGCTGGCGGCGGTGGTGGCGGCGGCGGCGGCGGCGGCGGCGGCGGCGGTGGCGGCGGCGCCTGGGCCCTCCCCAACGTGCTGCGCGTGCTGCGGTGGCCGCTGGGCGCCGCCGCCAACGCCTCGGCCGCCGCGGCGGTGGCTTTTTACTCATATCTGGTGGGGGCGGCGGTGGGGTCGGCGCGGCCGCCGCCGGCACCCACGTCGGCCTCCGCGCGACCCAGCGGGGGGGCTGGCGCTGATGAGAGCCGCGGTGCGACGGCGGCGGCGGCGGTGGCGGCGGCGGTGGTGGCCGGCGGCGGCGGCGGCGCGGCCGCCCCGCCATCCCTCGAGGCCCTTTCCGAGGCCGTCTCGGTGGCGGTGGCGGCGGCGGCGGGCCACGGGGGGGCCCCGTGGGCGCCCGCAGCCCTCGGGGTGGTGCGGCGCGCCGCCGCGGCGGCGGGCGGCCCCGGCGCGGGCGGCTGCCCGTATGACCTGGTCCTGCTGGTCCGCCTGGCGCGGCGGCAGGCGGCGGTGGCGGCGGTGGGGGCGGCGGGGGCGGCGGGGGTGGCGGCGACGGCGCCCGCCACCGCCGCTGGCGGGGTGCCCCTGGCGCCTGGTCTGGCCGCCGCAGTCGCGGGGGTCAACAGGCTGTGGGGGCGCGCCGCGGGGCGGGGGCGGCTGGTCGAGGCGCTGGGCGCCGCCGCCGACGCGGCGGGGGGGCTGGGGGGGGGAGGGGGTGGTGGGGGGTGTGACAAACCCCGAATCTGGGTTTGAATATGCGGAGCAAGTGGCTCAGAATTGAGATTGGATTTCACCCGACCCATGAGTGAAATATTCCGATTTCAGCTCGAAATTCCGACTGGGACTTTCGGCACCCCATTTGCAGAGTATTGCAGTGGTTCGTATCTTGGGGATTTTTGCGCGGGAGCCAGACGGATTTCTACGCTTGCTTGCTTTGATTGTGGAGCCTTTTTATTGGGTGGTCTGAGTGTTCATTTTTTGCGTGTTTTGCGAGGGGTGTGCGCGCGCATGCGTGCACACGAGGGGTTATATGCGCGGGACAGCAAGGCGGGGAGGGCCCCCCTTGGCTGCGAAGTAAACTCCGTCTGGCTCCGACACATCTTGTTCGTGCCTTGGCGAGTCGGCCACTCGTCACACGCAAGTCGCGTGTTGGTGTTGCACGGGTTGCTTCCGGTGTTCCAAGTTGGGACCCGAGCGTGCGTGTTCCGCCCCCACAAGTTGTGGGTCGGCGTAGCCGTACTGCTACAGTTGGTGGATCAGCGGGGGAGAGGACATCGACTCGGAGTCCCCTCCTTTGGTGGGGAAACTGAGTTGGTTTCTCTCCCCCTACGGCACCGTGACTTCGGGCCGTCTCATCGACTCCCCCTCGTACTCCGAGGTTCGCGGGGCGACAAGGTGAGCGTCCGGAGTTCGGACGGGGACACGGAGTAACGACCCCTCACCGCTTTCGTCGCGTAAGCGGAGGGGCGGTTGTGTTCCGTGCTCCCACGCCGACGATCCCCGACTCTGGGCACCGTAACGTCATTTTGGTGACTCAACTTGAGTCCCGGAGTGATGGCGGGCGCGGAAGACTCTCCCGCCGCGCCGTTTGTACCTGGGGAGGGGGAGCGGATGCGTCCCCCTTTGGGCGGAGTACCCCCCAGGACGGGCAGCGTGGATGAGTCGGGTCGCCAGGGGCGACCCCCTCGGCGTTCGGCCAGGTTCCGACCCGCGCCATCCTCCGTCGACTCGAGCGGAGGTCGCCCTCCTCCGGCGGGTGTGCCGAGCCAGACTCCGGCTCAGGTGCCCCTACCGGAGGATGATGATACTCTCTTCGGCACGGGACTGCCGGCCTTTGGTGCTGGGGGCAGAGGCTCCGTACCCCGGGACGGCGAGTCCGCGCACCCTTTGGTTCCGGAAGGACCGGGCGGTAGCTCAAGTCGAGCTCCGCCGGGGTCCACCGGGAGCCTGGATGCCAGTGTGGTGACAGCCATCGCACAAGTTGTGCGTGAGGAGGTGGGGCGGGCGCTACAGGAAAAGTCTCCTGCGCCTGGGCAGGCCTCCCGGCATGAGCGGCGTGGGGAGCAAGTTGCTCCCCGCCGAGAGTACCGTTCCCGTTCGCCTGCCCACTCGAGCGAGGCGTCGAGTGGGGAGGAGGCCGTCCGACATGGACGGCAGGAGCCAAGGGAGCGTCCCAAAGTCCGGGAGATTCCCAAGAAGATCGTGGTTAACAATCCTCTATACGCCGACGTCTTCGACTGTGAGACGTACGCGTTGGGCAACAAGTCGGTGACCTACACGAACCTCCAGGCCCATACTCTGGGCCGGCGCAAGAAGGACGTGGCTCAGTCCTTTGGGGTCCGGTCTGAGTGGGACGGGACCCCGCCACTGAAGGTCTTCCAGTTTTTGCGTAAGTTCGCAAAAGCTTGTGATGACAATGATGTCTCTGAAGCAGAGGCGTTCTTTATGCTTCAGGACTTCACCAAGGAGCCACTCCGCTCCGAGGTGATGAGCGTCATGCCAAGTCGGCATGGCGGCAACCCCGGTGAGGTCTCCTCCTACTTGGAGTTGATCAACTGGGTGTTGCGCTACCACGCGGACGAGGCGTCTCTCGCCGCGCAGGTAGAGGAGTATAATCGTGCCACCCAGAGTGAGGGTGAGGACGAGCGGACGTTCGCTGAGAGACTCCGTCAGCTGAACGTCCTTTGTGGATTTATTCATCCACAAGGCGTCATCAAAGGGCGTTTTGTGGAGGGTGTCCACCGTTCCGCTCGCGCGACTGTGCGCGAGCGCAACACGCCTGGCATGACGCTGGCCGAGTTGGCCCGCGTCGCCCAAACAAAGGGCGAAGAATACCGTTGGATCGTGTCTGACCAACGGAAGGAGCGAGAGAAGGAAACCAAGAGCGCGGAGGCGACTCGCCTTCGTCGCGCGGCCAGGGCGGCCCAGTACCCTCGGGCACGCCCGGCTGTGGCTGCTACCTCGACACAAGAGGAAGCAGATGTCGTGGTGGCCATCCCGGAAACTCCCCAGGGAAAGGCGACGCCACCGACATCGAAGAGCGACCGGCCGTGTTGGCAGTGCTCAAAGACGGGTCACTGGGCTTCCCAGTGCCCCGCCTTGGACTCGCGTCTGCGAGCCATCTTGGCTCGCAGCATGAGTATTGGGACCCGGGGAACTCCCCCGAGTTCCCGCTCCAACCCGACTCGGGTTGGTGCCATCACCCAACACGGGCCGGAGGGAACTGACAAGAGTCTTGAGGAGGGGGAGGCACCCACCTCAAGCTCGAGTGAGAGTACCCCTTCCTCATCCGACTCGGGTGAGGGAAACGCCTAGCCGCTGGAGTCGAGTTGACCCCACAGACCTCGGCGGCAGGTCAAGGGGAACTTCACCCGACACCGACTCATGGGCGGGTGAAGCTCTTACGACGCCCTCGAGGGGTGAGACCTCAAGGCAAGGCCCCCTCGCGGCGATACGACCCAAGTCGGATCGTATCTGTCTTGGTAGGGAGTAACTACCAAGTCGCAGCCAGACTTTGGCTGTATGATGGGTACGAGTTTGCTTCCCGTGTCATAGTCGACACGGGTTCGCCGGTATCCCTTATCAGGCAAGAGTTGTTGCCTGAGGGAGTCGAGGTGAGTCAAGTTGACCGCTCGACATGGCGTATGTTTGATGTTAATGGGGGACTCCTCCCCATTGTGGGTTCAATTGCATTGAGTGTATGCATTGGGTCATACCAGACTGAGGTGACCTTTGGGGTTGTACCACGCATGTCGGTCCCAGTACTCCTGGGTACCGACTACGTGGACACCCACGTACCCGAAGTCCGGGGACCCGAAGGGTTTATTCGTATGCTCAATGGGGAAACTGTCCCCATCTTGCGTAAAGGGGCCACTGTCTCCCCGAAGACTCCCAAGCCACGGGAGAGTCCTCGTAAGACAGATGGCAGCACTGAGTCGGTGCATGTGCTCAAGGGAGTGTGCATTCCTCCCCGGTCGAGGACGTATGTACAAGTTCGTACATCGTTTCAGGGAAATGGGTTTGTATTCCCCCTCGACAAGACATATGAGAAGCACCAGGTGCAAGTTGCACCTGGACCCATGACTTGTGGGACTGACCAGACCTGGGTCGTCGAGGTCCTCAACGTGTCGAAGACTCCTCGACGCATCCCCCGTGGGATGAAGATAGCGAGCATCTCCACCCACGAGGGAAATGTCACCGCTGTGACTCAACAGCAGTGGAAGGCGATGGAGGAGAAGACTCCCTTTCCTCCAGACCCAAAGCCGTCGGCAGACTCGCCGACGGTGCACCGGGAAAATGTCCCGAAGTGCCTGCATGATCGCTTGGATAAACTCATCCAAAAGCACCACAAGTTGTGGAATGGTGACCTTGGACTCATCAAGGCCACCGAACACAGAATCGTGTTAAAGCCCGGGGTCAAGCCAGTCCGCTTGAACCCCTACCGTATGGGCCCTGCCTCTCGGGAACTTACCCGGAAGCAGGTCCAACGGATGAAGGACCTTGGGGTCATTGAGCCCAGCTCAGGCGAGTGGGCCAGCCCCATAGTCCTGGTGCCCAAACCCGACGGCACCATGCGGTTTTGCATTGACTACCGCAAGTTGAATGAACGGACGGTAAAGGACAGTTACCCTTTACCCCGTATGGACGATTGCCTCGACTCACTTGGTGAGGCAAAGTTCTTCTCCACGTTGGACTGCAACGCGGGGTACTGGCAGATCCTCATACGTAAGGAGGATCGGCCACTCACGGCCTTCACGTGTCACTGTGGAGTTTATCAGTGCGTGAGGTTGCCGTTTGGGCTATGCAATGCACCTGCGACTTTTCAGCGTGCTATTGACATGATACTTGCCGGAGTCAAATGGCAGTATGCCCTCGTCTATTTAGACGACATCATTGTGTTCTCCGGAACTGCCGAAGAACACTTGTCCCACTTGGACAAGGTGTTCACCCTGCTGAGTAGGGCAGGAGTGACACTGAAGCCAGCCAAGTGCCACCTCTTCAGTAACGAGATGGCCTACCTAGGTCATGTGGTTCGACCAGGTAGCATCAGTGTCAACGAGAAAAACCTCGTGGCACTGCGTCGGGCAAGTTACCCCTTGACGCAGACACAGCTCAGGAGTTTTCTGGGCATGTGCAATGTGTACAGACCAGGCCCTACCATACGTATATGCCGAGTGAGTGTTTTTTCAGGTGTAAGGGTCCTCAAACCCATACGCAGCTCCCTTTTCTTGCCCTACAGACTCATACGTTGTCGATGAGACGGCAGCTGATCATACTTGATACCATTTCTGAGTAAGGGTTTGCTCTGCAGTGGGAGCTTTTCTCTGTGAGCCCGTTCAAGCTTTGGTGAGCCGGTCTGCCGCCCCCCCTCCCGGTACCGGAACAGAGGCGACCGGGGGAGCGTGACGTCCCGCGGCCCTCCCCCCCCCCCCCGGCCACCCCCCCCCCACCGAGCGCTGACCGAAACAACAGCCCCCCCGCCCCCAGTCCCGTTCGGATGAACGTGAGCTGCTTCTGTCCCCCGACCCTCCCCCCCCCCCCCTTGTGGCGCGCGCGGATCGCATGGGCAGCGTCGCTGCCCTTTTCGCGCCAGTGGTCGAGTGCCGCCCTGAGAGTCCAGTCACCGTACTGTCCCCCGAGACTCGCCGGCTGTCGGCTCTCAGGCAGCACGTCATCACCCCCCCCTTCAGAGCTCCTGAGAAGGGCACCAACAGCGCGCTTTTTTTCTGGCTGACAACGGCTCTCAAGAGCGTGCTCTCCTGCAATCGTGATCACGCAGAATCCAGATCCGAACGATCGATGAGCAACTTGCACACTCGAATTTCTATGGATATGAAACACTCATACTTCTGCAGAACAAACATTTGCGCACTCGTACGCATTGCAAAAATGGGCCACAACCCTCATATTCGCTTGCGCGCATGGAGTCCAGGATCATACTCAATCCCAAAAGTGATACCTATGACAGGGCCTGGTACAGACGCTTCACGGCGAACTTTGCCAAAGTGTCTGCACCCTTGAACCGCTTGGTAAGTCCCAAGCGGCCCAAGCGCCTCGACCCTCCGACCCAAGAGGAGCGAGAAGCGTTTGAGAGGTTGAAAGAACTTCTTTGCAACCCGCCGGTGTTGGCCATCCCCAGACTCGGGGGCCATTACATCATTGATGTGGACGCGAGTTACGACCAACTTGGTTGTTGCTTGCTCCAACAACAGACCACGGGCGAGTACCTGCCCGTGGGCTACTACAGTAAGGGCCTGTCCCCGGCACAGAAGAACTACACTGTGACGGAGCTGGAAGGCCTGGGCGTAGTATGGGCAGTCACCATGCTACGACCCTACATCGAAGGAGGGAGGTTCCTCGTTCGATGTGATCACCGAGCCCTGAAGTGGATACTTACCACTACAGCGTGCTCGAACAATTGACTCAATCGATGGCGACTTCGCCTCGCTGAGTTTGACTTCGACGTTGAGTATAAGTCGGGTCATAAACATGCGGTTGCGGACGCGATGTCACGCATACCGGCGGATGGGTACGACTCAGTTCCCATCCCAGAGGAAATCCCTCATGTGGGAGTCACCACACGGTCAGGGTCAGTACTCGACCCGAGGCGGCCGGAGATGGCCCGCCTCCTACCCCTGCCTAAGGACAAACTCGTCCAGGTACAAGAGTCTGACAAACTCTGTCAGCAACTCAGAAGGAGTTGGACAGTCCCGAACCAACTCGGTTCTTCTTGAGTGAAGACGGCATTTTATGCCGGCGGGGACATACCCAAGGAGAACAACAAGTTGTTGTTCCTGAGAGTCTGAGGAAGGACATCCTCCAACGGGAACACTCCTCACCGTTGGGTGCCCACCCAGGGTCGACTAAGTTATATCAGACCCTGAGGAAAAAATATTATTGGCCATCACTTGTGGCTGATGTGTATGGGCATGTGGCCTCGTGCGCGACTTGCGCACAAAACCGACTCATGGAGGCCAGAGAGACGTCCACTATGCGCCTCTTCCCTGCGACGGAGCCGTTCGCAGCGATTGCTGTGGACCTACTTGGTCCACTGCCTCGGACACCAGAAGGGTATGAGTACCTTCTGGTGATGTGTGATCGCTTTACTAAGCTCACACGGGTGGCCCCACTCAAGGACACCACTGCCTTGGACGTCTTGAGCGAGTTGCTCGACGTCTGGATAGCCAGTTATGGTATCCCGGACTCTGTCCTTTCGGACAACGGACCGCAGTTCGCGTCCGTCCTATACCAGGGAGTCCTGAAGATGCTCGGGGTGGAAACAAACTACGCCACCCCGTACCACCCCCAGACTAATGGGCAGGTGGAGCGCTTCAATAAGACACTAGTGCGCCAGTTGCGTCACTATGTGCACGACCATGTAGTCACATGGGCGCGCTACGCGTCACTGCTCGTGACAGCGTACAACTCCCAAGTGCACAGTAGCACGGGAGAGGCACCGTTTGCCTTTGTATGTCCACGGCGACTCAAGCCAGTGGCCATTGAACGCCTCACCCAGACTGAGGGTGACGCGTCGACCCAAACTCCGGGTCAAGCTAAGGCCGCCCTCCTCCATAAGTTGGAAGAGATGATACCCCTTGTCCAGAAGACCATGGACAAGGCGCAGGCGAGGTACAAAAAGAATTTCGACATCCGAGTTCGGAGTCGACGTACCCCCCTCCGAGTTGGAGAGTGGGTGTACGTGAATGCCCATGACAAACCGGGCGGGAAATTGGTCTTCAAGACTCTGGGACCATATCAAATATTGAAGACGGATGGGCGTCGGTTGACCATCGAGAGTGACGATGGCATCCGTACCATCAATGGGAATCACGCAACTCGCGCTCCCGAACCACCCGAGGGAGACCCAGCTTGGGCTCGGGCACTCAAGGCATGGCAAGTCCCAGCCTTGCCGTCAACTTCCAATAAGCCAATGGAAGCCGTGTTCGATAAATTCGTCGGACACGGGTACGATGAATCGGGGCGACTCATGCTCCGTGTCAGATGGTTTGGGTATGGGTCGGAGTCCGACACATGGGAATATGTGGAGGACCTTCCAACTGAGAAGGTCCGTCGGTATTGCCACGTGGCAAAAATACCTATGAGGCGTCGCCCAACTCAGGCGACGTAGCCAGAGGTACGTCACCCCCACCCCAAAGTCGGGGAGGGGGATGACTCCCCCCACTGAGTCAAGTAGGGGGGAGGTGTCACAGTCGATACCAACAAAACAAAATTCTTCTTGATCATTAAGGGGGGGGACACGACCCACGCCCCCGCCGACATCTTGACCAACTTGGTGATGTAGAGCTCTGGAGGGGGGACACGACCCACCGCCCCCCGTCACCACCCCTTGACCGACTTGGCGAGGGCGAGCTCCGCGGGAAGTGGGACGACTCCACCCACGACCCGTAACACCTCCCCCGACTCAAGCACATAAAAAGACAAAAGAAAAAAAAAAAAAAAAAAATAATGATGGGGGGGGGGGGGGAACCGACTCGCGTCACCCCCACCGACGGCCGCCCGACCCAGGGGCGGAAGAGAAAGCAGCACCCCCACGGACAGCCGCCCGACACAGAGGCGGACAGGGACGACACACGCCCCACCGACGAGCGCCCGACCCAGAGGAAGGGGAGGGAGACACACGCCGACCGCCGGCCGCTCGAGCCAAAGGCGGAGGAGGAGGACAACACCACCCCCCCACCAAGAACGGACGAGACACCACCCGACCGCCGGCCGCCCGACACAGCGGCGCAGGAAGAGGGAGACAACACCCCGACCGCCGGCCACCCGACCCACGGGAAGAAGAGAAAGCACCACCCGCCGACGGCCGCACGACGCCGCAGGAGGAAGGGAAGACCCACACCCGACCGAGGAGGGAGGGGAGCGCGCGCCCGACACAGGGGCCGGGAAGGGCGGAGCAGCGCCCCGACCGCCACCCCCGCACCCCAGACACCAAGGGGTAAAAGGGGAAAGAAAAGGGGAGAAGCGCCCCGACCGGACAGCCCCGGGGGAAAACTTCCACCCCGGGGAAGCGTCACCCCGACCTGGGGTGAGGCGACGGATATGGGGGCGGGTGTGGCAACTCACCCCCCGCCCCCCCCGGCACCTGAGGAGCCCGAGCCCAGTTGGCTCGGTGCCCCCCTGGAGATACTCCTCCTGCGTGTCCCTGGAAACTCCCAGGAACAGCAACAGGAGGAGGTGCCCGTTATGTGCGAGGTGTGCCGAGTGGCACACCCCGCACCCTGCACGAGGTTTGCCGAGTGAGCACACCCCGCGCCCCGCGTGTGGCGTGCCCAGGCGGTACGCCACGCCCCCGCACCCGGCGTGCCAAGGCGGCACGCCAGGCCCTCGGAGGGAGGGGGGTGATGAGTCACCACGCCCCACCCCTCGCGGGAGGTTATGTGGAAGGGGGGGGTGCGGGCGGACACTGCACTAGCCCCCCCCCCTGGCACGGCCCACGCGACCCGGGCCACGAGATGTGCTCGACCGCCCCGGGCGCGGGCGGGCCCGCGCGACACGCGTGTGTGGGCGTGGCGCCCCCGGCCCCTACGTGTCCCTCACGACACTGGGCCAGATCTTTCCGTCCACCCCAATGAGGTGCGAGCGTCACGAGTTGTGATCCTCGTATCCTTAGCCCCCCCTACCTGGGGAGATGCAATCTCACCACCCCCCGGGAGATCTGCAAGTGGCAGATGATTGGACGTCCGCCGGGACGGCTGGACTGTGAGGAGGGGGAAATGTGACAAACCCCGAATCTGGGTTTGAATATTCGGAGCAAGTGGCTCAGAATTGAGATTGGATTTCACCCCGACCCATGAGTGAAATATTCCGATTTCAGCTCGAAATTCCGACTGGGACTTTCGGCACCCCATTTGCAGAGTATTGCAGTGGTTCGTATCTTGGGATTTTTGCGCGGGAGCCAGACGGATTTCTACGCTTGCTTGCTTTGATTGTGGAGCCTTTTTATTGGGTGGTCTGAGTGTTCATTTTTTGCGTGTTTTGCGAGGGGTGTGCGCGCGCATGCGTGCACACGAGGGGTTATATGCGCGGGACAGCAAGGCGGGGAGGGCCCCCCTTGGCTGCGAAGTAAACTCCGTCTGGCTCCGACACATCTTGTTCGTGCCCTTGGCGAGTCGGCCACTCGTCACACGCAAGTCGCGTGTTGGTGTTGCACGGGTTGCTTCCGGTGTTCCAAGTTGGGACCCGAGCGTGCGTGTTCCGCCCCCACAAGTTGTGGTCGGCGTAGCCGTACTGCTACAGGGGGGGGGCCGCGGCCGACGAGGCCGCCGTTGATGGTGCAGGCGGCGGCGGCGGCTGCAGCGGCGGGGGGGAGGGGGGGGGGGCGTGGGGGTGGGGGAAGTGGCACCAGGGGCACCCCCGTGGGGGGGGCATTCCCGGGGGCGGCGGCGGTGCCCGTCCTCTGGGCCTGCGTCGCGGCCGCCGCGGCGCCGGCGGTGGCGACCGCGGCGGGCGCCGCGTTTTTGGGGCCCCGCCTTCCTGCTGGCGCTCGCGGGCTGGGGGGCGGGGGTGTACCGGGCGGGGCGAGCGCCGCCGCCGCCGCCGCCGCCGCCCCTGCCTGGCCCGGCGCCGAGGCTGACGTGAGGGGGTGGTGGTGCCCCGCCCGCGGGTGTCCGCCGCCGCCCGTGGTGGCCACCGCCGTGTTGCCGACGGGGGTGGGCGTGACCGCTGCCGTGGCGGCGCTGCTGCTGCGGGCGCTGGTGGAGGGGGGCAGCGGCGGAGGCGCCGCCGCCGAGGGGGGGGGGGGGGGGGGGGGGGGGAGTGGGGTGGCGGCGTGGCGTCTGCCCGCCCGGGTGGGCGCGTGGGGGAAAGGAGCCCGGTCCGGGCTGCCGTCCCTGCCGACCGCGACGCGGTGCAGGGGGCGATCGCGGCGGCGGTGGCGGCGGCCGTTGCCGCGCTGGGCGTCCCCGTGGTGGTGGTGCCGCCGCGGGCGGCAGTGGCGGCGGCGGCGGCGGGGGCGGCGGCGGCGGCGGCAGGTGGTCGCCGCCCCGGCCACGGTGGCGGCGGAAGGGGATGCCGCGGCCCCCACCTTCCCCGCCACCGTGGGCACCCGCGGCGGCGCGCTGCCGGTGGCGCTCGTGGGGGCGGTTGGGGACCTCCTCCTCGCCGGCGCCGTGGCGGTGGCCCCCGCTATTGCCGGGTGTGGCGGCGGCGGCGGCGACGGCGACAATGGTGACGATGACAACGCCGACCCGGGGCGGTCCGCGGCGGTGGCGTTTGCGGCGGCGGCGGCGGCGGCGGCGCGGGCGCCGGGCCTGGCGCCCGCGGTTGCTCCCGCCATGGTCGCGGTGGCCTCCGTCCTGGGTGCGGGGCGCGACGCCGCCGAGGCGGCGGCCCGCGTCTCCGCCGTGACCCCCGCCCTCCTCGAGTGCCTGGCGGGGGCGGCGGCGGCCGCCGCCTCCTCGGCCCGCAACGGCGGCGGCCTGGACCGAGGCCAGGAGCCGGCGGCGGTGGGCGGCGGTGGCGGCGGTGGCGACGGCGGTGGCGCGGCTGGCCGCCGCCTCCCCCGCCGCGGCGGGAGCGCTGCTGGCGGGCGGGGGCGCTGCGGCAGCTGGCGGGGGGCCACCTGCGCGGGCTGCTCGCCGCCCGCCCGGGGGGGGGGGGGGGGGGGGGGGGGGGGGGGGGGGGCGGGGGGGGAGTAGGGGAAGCCCCCCATTTTCTCCTACCCCGCCGCCCACACGGCGGGGTGTGGCGCGGTATCGGCCGAGCAGGAGCTGTGGGTGGCGGTACTGGGCGTGGGCGGGTGCCTCATTGCCGCCGCGGGGCGGGTGGGCGGCGCGGGGGGGTGTGGGGGTGGGGGGAGGGTGCGAGGGGTGGGAGGGGGGGTAGTGGTGGTGATGGTGGTGGTGGTGGTGGCGGCTGGGGGGGGGTGGAAGTGGGCAAAAGTGGGCAACAGTGGCAAAAGTGGGTGAGAAGCGGCCTACCACCGCATGCACGACCGTGGGGGTCGAACCTCGGACATCGAGCGGGTGGATCTATGGCTGGAATGAAGGATGCGCGCCAATTCGGCCGCCGGATCGTGTGCAGCATCGCTGTAGACGCAAAAGTGGGCAAAAGTGGGCAAAAGTGGGCACAAGTGGGTAGGAAGTGGGTAAGAAGTGGGCAAAAAGTGGGCAAAAAGGGGGCCAAATTAGGACACAAATGGGCCAATGGGGCAAGAACTTTCCATAACTGCCAAAGAAATTCACGTGAAAGTCGCCAGAAAGTGGTCCAACAGTGGCCACAAAGTGCGCCCCGCCACCTCAAACTGTCCCCTGCGCGTTCCGCCGTCACACTGGCGTGGACGGTGTGAGGGCGGAACTTTTGTCGCCGACCGTCACACCTGGCTGTCGGGACCCCCACGTGGCAAAAACCATTCCACAAAATTGACACGTGGAAACCGGCGCTCCACAAAACGCTCGTTGCATCCAACGGACGCGCCAACGAACGGGTCGGCCAACCACCCCATGCACGACGGTGCGGGTGGAAGCTCGGACGTCGAGCGGGCGGATGTATGGCTGGAATAAAGCATGCAAGCCAATTCGGCCGCCGGAGCGCGTGCTGCATTGCTGTACACGCTAAAGTGGGCAAAAGTGGGCAACAGTGGGCAAAGTGGGTGAGAAGCGGCCTACCACCGCATGCACGACCGTGGGGGTCGAACCTCGGACATCGAGCGGGTGGATCTATGGCTGGAATGAAGGATGCGCGCCAATTCGGCCGCCGGATCGTGTGCAGCATCGCTGTAGACGCAAAAGTGGGGCAAAAGTGGGCAAAGTGGGGCACAAGTGGGTAGGAAGTGGGTAAGAAGTGGGCAAAAAGTGGGCAAAAAGGGGGCCAAATTAGGACACAAATGGGCAATTGGGGGCAAGAACTTTCCATAACTGCAAAGAAAATTCACGTGAAAGTCGCCAGAAAGTGGTCCAACAGTGGCCACAAAGTGCGCCCGCCACCCAAACTGTCCCCTGCGCGTTCCGCCCGTCACACTGGCGTGGACGGTGTGAGGGCGGAACTTTTGTCGCCGACCGTCACACCTGGCTGTCGGGACCCCCACGTGGCAAAAACCATTCCACAAAATTGACACGTGGAAAACCGGCGCTCCACAAAACGCTCGTTGCATCCAACGGACGCGCCAACGAACGGGTCGGCCAACCACCCATGCACGACGGTGCGGGTGGAAGCTCGGACGTCGAGCGGGCGGATGTATGGCTGGAATAAAGCATGCAAGCCAATTCGGCCGCCGGAGCGCGTGCTGCATTGCTGTACACGCTAAAGTGGGCAAAAGTGGGCAACAGTGGGCAAAGTGGGTGAGAAGCGGCCGACCACCCATGCACGACCGTGGGGGTCGAACCTCGGACATCGAGCGGGTGGATCTATGGCTGGAATGAAGGATGCGCGCCAATTCGGCCGCCGGATCGTGTGCAGCATCGCTGTAGACGCAAAAGTGGGCAAAAGTGGGCAAAAGTGGGCACAAGTGGGTAGGAAGTGGGTAAGAAGTGGGCAAAAAGTGGGCAAAAGGGGGCCAAATTAGGACACAAATGGGCAATTGGGGGCAAGAACTTTCCATAACTGCAAAGAAAATTCACGTGAAAGTCGCCAG
>SDUX01000026.1:21126-33836 GCA_008729055.1 Pyropia haitanensis | reverse complement strand
CTTCATTCCAGCCATAGATCCGCCCGCTCCATGTCCGAGGTTCGACCCCCACGGTCGTGCATGGGGTGGTTGACCGCGTCTCACCCACTTTTGGCCACTGTTGCCCACTTTTGCCCACTTTCGCGTGTACAGCAATGCAGCACGCGCTCCGGCGGCCGAATTGGCTCGCATCCTTTATTCCAGCCATACATCCGCCCGCTCGACGTCCGAGGTTCCACCCGCACCGTCGTGCATGGGGTGGTTGGCCGACCGTTCGTTGGCGCGTCCGTTGGATGCAACGAGTGTTTTGTGAGCGCCGGTTTCCACGTGTCAATTTGTGGAATGGTTTTCGCCACGTGGGGTCCCGACAGCCAGGTGTGACGGTCGGCGACAAAAGTTCCGCCCTCACACGTCCACGCCAGTGTGACGGGCGGAACGCGCAGTGGACAGTTTGGGTGGCGGGGCGCGCACTTTGTGGCCACTGTTGGACACTTTCTGGGCGACTTTCGCTCAATTTCTTTGCAGTTTGGAAACTTCTTGCCCCCAATTGCCCAATTGTGTTCCAATTTGGCCCCCTGTTTGCCCACTTTTTGCCCCACTCTTGCCCATTCCTACCCACTTTTGCCCACTTTTGCCCACTTTTGCCCACTTTTTGCGTCTACAGCGATGCTGCACACCATCCGGCGGCCGAATTGGCGCGCATACTTTCATTCCAGCCATAGATCCGCCCGCTCCATGTCCGAGGTTCGACCCCCACGGTCGTGCATGGGGTGGTTGGCCGCGTCTCACCCACTTTTGGCCACTGTTGCCCACTTTTGCCCACTTTCGCGTGTACAGCAATGCAGCACGCGCTCCGGCGGCCGAATTTGGCTCGCATCCTTTATTCCAGCCATACATCGCCCGCTCGACGTCCGAGGTTCCACCCGCACCGTCGTGCATGGGGTGGTTGGCCGACCCGTTCGTTGGCGCGTCCGTTGGATGCAACGAGTGTTTTGTGGAGCGCCGGTTTCCACGTGTCAATTTTGTGGAATGGTTTTCGCCACGTGGGGTCCCGACAGCCAGGTGTGACGGTCGGCGACAAAAGTTCCGCCCTCACACCGTCCACGCCAGTGTGACGGGCGGAACGCGCAGTGGACAGTTTGGGTGGCGGGGCGCACTTTTGGCCACTGTTGGACCACTTTCTGGCGACTTTCGCCTCAATTTCTTTGCAGTTTTGGAAATTCTTGCCCCCAATTGCCAATTGTGTTCCAATTTGGCCCCCTGTTTGCCCACTTTTGCCCACTTCTTGCCCACTTCCTACCCACTTTTGCCCACTTTTGCCCACTTTTGCCCACTTTTGCGTCTACAGCGATGCTGCACACCATCCGGCGGCCGAATTGGCGCGCATACTTCATTCCAGCCATAGATCCGCCCGCTCCATGTCCGAGGTTCGACCCCCACGGTCGTGCATGGGGTGGTTGACCGCGTCTCACCCACTTTTGGCCACTGTTGCCCACTTTTTGCCCACTTTCGCGTGTACAGCAATGCAGCACGCGCTCCGGCGGCCGAATTGGCTCGCATCCTTTATTCCAGCCATACATCCGCCCGCTCGACGTCCGAGGTTCCACCCGCACCGTCGTGCATGGGGTGGTTGGCCGACCCGTTTCGTTGGCGCGTCCGTTGGATGCAACGAGTGTTTTGTGGAGCGCCGGTTTCCACGTGTCAATTTTGTGGAATGGTTTTCGCCCACGTGGGTCCCGACAGCCAGGTGTGACGGTCGGCGACAAAAGTTCCGCCCTCACACCGTCCACGCCAGTGTGACGGGCGGAACGCGCAGTGGACAGTTTGGGTGGCGGGGCGCACTTTGTGGCCACTGTTGGACCACTTTCTGGCGACTTTCGCCTCAATTTTCTTTGCAGTTTTGGAAACTTCTTGCCCCCAATTGCCCAATTGTGTTCCAATTTGGCCCCCTGTTTGCCCACTTTTTGCCCACTTCTTGCCCACTTCCTACCCACTTTTGCCCACTTTTGCCCACTTTTGCCCACTTTTGCGTCTACAGCGATGCTGCACACCATCCGGCGGCCGAATTGGCGCGCATACTTCATTCCAGCCATAGATCCGCCCGCTCCATGTCCGAGGTTCGACCCCACGGTCGTGCATGGGGTGGTTGACCGCGTCTCACCCACTTTTGGCCACTGTTGCCCACTTTTGCCCACTTTCGCGTGTACAGCAATGCAGCACGCGCTCCGGCGGCCGAATTGGCTCGCATCCTTTATTCCAGCCATACATCCGCCCGCTCGACGTCCGAGGTTCCACCCGCACCGTCGTGCATGGGGTGGTTGGCCGACCCGTTCGTTGGCGCGTCCGTTGGATGCAACGAGTGTTTTGTGGAGCGCCGGTTTCCACGTGTCAATTTTGTGGAATGGTTTTCGCCACGTGGGGGTCCCGACAGCCAGGTGTGACGGTCGGCGACAAAAGTTCCGCCCTCACACCGTCCACGCCAGTGTGACGGGCGGAACGCGCAGTGGACAGTTTGGGTGGCGGGGCGCACTTTGTGGCCACTGTTGGACCACTTTCTGGCGACTTTCGTCTCAATTTTCTTTGCAGTTTTGGAAACTTCTTGCCCCCAATTGCCCAATTGTGTTCCAATTTGGCCCCCTGTTTGCCCACTTTTTGCCCACTTCTTGCCCACTTCCTACCCACTTTTGCCCACTTTTGCCCACTTTTGCCCACTTTTGCGTCTACAGCGATGCTGCACACCATCCGGCGGCCGAATTGGCGCGCATACTTCATTCCAGCCATAGATCCGCCCGCTCCATGTCCGAGGTTCGACCCCCACGGTCGTGCATGGGGTGGTTGACCGCGTCTCACCCACTTTTGGCCACTGTTGCCCACTTTTGCCCACTTTCGCGTGTACAGCAATGCAGCACGCGCTCCGGCGGCCGAATTGGCTCGCATCCTTTATTCCAGCCATACATCCGCCCGCTCGACGTCCGAGGTTCCACCCGCACCGTCGTGCATGGGGTGGTTGGCCGACCCGTTCGTTGGCGCGTCCGTTGGATGCAACGAGTGTTTTGTGGAGCGCCGGTTTCCACGTGTCAATTTTGTGGAATGGTTTTCGCCACGTGGGGGTCCCGACAGCCAGGTGTGACGGTCGGCGACAAAAGTTCCGCCCTCACACCGTCCACGCCAGTGTGACGGGCGGAACGCGCAGTGGACAGTTTGGGTGGCGGGGCGCACTTTGTGGCCACTGTTGGACCACTTTCTGGCGACTTTCGTCTCAATTTTCTTTGCAGTTTTGGAAACTTCTTGCCCCCAATTGCCCAATTGTGTCCAATTTGGCCCCCTGTTTGCCCACTTTTTGCCCACTTCTTGCCCACTTCCTACCCACTTTTGCCCACTTTTGCCCACTTTTGCCCACTTTTGCGTCTACAGCGATGCTGCACACCATCCGGCGGCCGAATTGGCGCGCATACTTCATTCCAGCCATAGATCCGCCCGCTCCATGTCCGAGGTTCGACCCCCACGGTCGTGCATGGGGTGGTTGACCGCGTCTCACCCACTTTTGGCCACTGTTGCCCACTTTTGCCCACTTTCGCGTGTACAGCAATGCAGCACGCGCTCCGGCGGCCGAATTGGCTCGCATCCTTTATTCCAGCCATACATCCGCCCGCTCGACGTCCGAGGTTCCACCCGCACCGTCGTGCATGGGGTGGTTGGCCGACCCGTTCGTTGGCGCGTCCGTTGGATGCAACGAGTGTTTTGTGGAGCGCCGGTTTCCACGTGTCAATTTTGTGGAATGGTTTTCGCCACGTGGGGGTCCCGACAGCCAGGTGTGACGGTCGGCGACAAAAGTTCCGCCCTCACACCGTCCACGCCAGTGTGACGGGCGGAACGCGCAGTGGACAGTTTGGGTGGCGGGGCGCACTTTGTGGCCACTGTTGGACCACTTTCTGGCGACTTTCGTCTCAATTTTCTTTGCAGTTTTGGAAACTTCTTGCCCCCAATTGCCCAATTGTTCCCAATTTGGCCCCCTGTTTGCCCACTTTTTGCCCACTTCTTGCCCACTTCCTACCCACTTTTGCCCACTTTTGCCCACTTTTGCCCACTTTTTGCGTCTACAGCGATGCTGCACACCATCCGGCGGCCGAATTGGCGCGCATACTTCATTCCAGCCATAGATCCGCCCGCTCCATGTCCGAGGTTCGACCCCCACGGTCGTGCATGGGGTGGTTGACCGCGTCTCACCCACTTTTGGCCACTGTTGCCCACTTTTGCCCACTTTCGCGTGTACAGCAATGCAGCACGCGCTCCGGCGGCCGAATTGGCTCGCATCCTTTATTCCAGCCATACATCCGCCCGCTCGACGTCCGAGGTTCCACCCGCACCGTCGTGCATGGGGTGGTTGGCCGACCCGTTCGTTGGCGCGTCCGTTGGATGCAACGAGTGTTTTGTGGAGCGCCGGTTTCCACGTGTCAATTTTGTGGAATGGTTTTCGCCACGTGGGGGTCCCGACAGCCAGGTGTGACGGTCGGCGACAAAAGTTCCGCCCTCACACCGTCCACGCCAGTGTGACGGGCGGAACGCGCAGTGGACAGTTTGGGTGGCGGGGCGCACTTTGTGGCCACTGTTGGACCACTTTCTGGCGACTTTCGTCTCAATTTTCTTTGCAGTTTTGGAAACTTCTTGCCCCCAATTGCCCAATTGTGTCCCAATTTGGCCCCCTGTTTGCCCACTTTTTGCCCACTTCTTGCCCACTTCCTACCCACTTTTGCCCACTTTTGCCCACTTTTGCCCACTTTTGCGTCTACAGCGATGCTGCACACCATCCGGCGGCCGAATTGGCGCGCATACTTCATTCCAGCCATAGATCCGCCCGCTCCATGTCCGAGGTTCGACCCCCACGGTCGTGCATGGGGTGGTTGACCGCGTCTCACCCACTTTTGGCCACTGTTGCCCACTTTTGCCCACTTTCGCGTGTACAGCAATGCAGCACGCGCTCCGGCGGCCGAATTGGCTCGCATCCTTTATTCCAGCCATACATCCGCCCGCTCGACGTCCGAGGTTCCACCCGCACCGTCGTGCATGGGTGGTTGGCCGACCCGTTCGTTGGCGCGTCCGTTGGATGCAACGAGTGTTTTGTGGAGCGCCGGTTTCCACGTGTCAATTTTGTGGAATGGTTTTCGCCACGTGGGGGTCCCGACAGCCAGGTGTGACGGTCGGCGACAAAAGTTCCGCCCTCACACCGTCCACGCCAGTGTGACGGGCGGAACGCGCAGTGGACAGTTTGGGTGGCGGGGCGCACTTTGTGGCCACTGTTGGACCACTTTCTGGCGACTTTCGCCTCAATTTTCTTTGCAGTTTTTGGAAACTTCTTGCCCCCAATTGCCCAATTTGTGCCCAATTTGGCCCCCTGTTTGCCCACTTTTTGCCCACTTCTTGCCCACTTCCTACCCACTTTTGCCCACTTTTGCCCACTTTTGCCCACTTTTGCGTCTACAGCGATGCTGCACACCATCCGGCGGCCGAATTGGCGCGCATACTTCATTCCAGCCATAGATCCGCCCGCTCCATGTCCGAGGTTCGACCCCACGGTCGTGCATGGGGTGGTTGACCGCGTCTCACCCACTTTTGGCCACTGTTGCCCACTTTTGCCCACTTTCGCGTGTACAGCAATGCAGCACGCGCTCCGGCGGCCGAATTGGCTCGCATCCTTATTCCAGCCATACATCCGCCCGCTCGACGTCCGAGGTTCCACCCGCACCGTCGTGCATGGGGTGGTTGGCCGACCCGTTCGTTGGCGCGTCCGTTGGATGCAACGAGTGTTTTGTGGAGCGCCGGTTTCCACGTGTCAATTTTGTGGAATGGTTTTCGCCACGTGGGGGTCCCGACAGCCAGGTGTGACGGTCGGCGACAAAAGTTCCGCCCTCACACCGTCCACGCCAGTGTGACGGGCGGAACGCGCAGTGGACAGTTTGGGTGGCGGGGCGCACTTTGTGGCCACTGTTGGACCACTTTCTGGCGACTTTTCGTCTCAATTTTCTTTGCAGTTTTGGAAACTTCTTGCCCCCAATTGCCCAATTGTGTCCCAATTTGGCCCCCTGTTTGCCCACTTTTTGCCCACTTCTTGCCCACTTCCTACCCACTTTTGCCCACTTTTGCCCACTTTTGCCCACTTTTGCGTCTACAGCGATGCTGCACACCATCCGGCGGCCGAATTGGCGCGCATACTTCATTCCAGCCATAGATCCGCCCGCTCCATGTCCGAGGTTCGACCCCCACGGTCGTGCATGGGGTGGTTGACCGCGTCTCACCCACTTTTGGCCACTGTTGCCCACTTTTGCCCACTTTCGCGTGTACAGCAATGCAGCACGCGCTCCGGCGGCCGAATTGGCTCGCATCCTTTATTCCAGCCATACATCCGCCCGCTCGACGTCCGAGGTTCCACCCGCACCGTCGTGCATGGGGTGGTTGGCCGACCCGTTCGTTGGCGCGTCCGTTGGATGCAACGAGTGTTTTGTGGAGCGCCGGTTTCCACGTGTCAATTTTGTGGAATGGTTTTCGCCACGTGGGGGTCCCGACAGCCAGGTGTGACGGTCGGCGACAAAAGTTCCGCCCTCACACCGTCCACGCCAGTGTGACGGGCGGAACGCGCAGTGGACAGTTTGGGTGGCGGGGCGCACTTTGTGGCCACTGTTGGACCACTTTCTGGCGACTTTCGTCTCAATTTTCTTTGCAGTTTTGGAAACTTCTTGCCCCCAATTGCCCAATTGTGTCCCAATTTGGCCCCCTGTTTGCCCACTTTTTGCCCACTTCTTGCCCACTTCCTACCCACTTTTGCCCACTTTTGCCCACTTTTGCCCACTTTTGCGTCTACAGCGATGCTGCACACCATCCGGCGGCCGAATTGGCGCGCATACTTCATTCCAGCCATAGATCCGCCCGCTCCATGTCCGAGGTTCGACCCCCACGGTCGTGCATGGGGTGGTTGACCGCGTCTCACCCACTTTTGGCCACTGTTGCCCACTTTTGCCCACTTTCGCGTGTACAGCAATGCAGCACGCGCTCCGGCGGCCGAATTGGCTCGCATCCTTTATTCCAGCCATACATCCGCCCGCTCGACGTCCGAGGTTCCACCCGCACCGTCGTGCATGGGGTGGTTGGCCGACCCGTTCGTTGGCGCGTCCGTTGGATGCAACGAGTGTTTTGTGGAGCGCCGGTTTCCACGTGTCAATTTTTGTGGAATGGTTTTCGCCACGTGGGGGTCCCGACAGCCAGGTGTGACGGTCGGCGACAAAAGTTCCGCCCTCACACCGTCCACGCCAGTGTGACGGGCGGAACGCGCAGTGGACAGTTTGGGTGGCGGGGCGCACTTTGTGGCCACTGTTGGACCACTTTCTGGCGACTTTCGTCTCAATTTTCTTTGCAGTTTTGGAAACTTCTTGCCCCCAATTGCCCAATTGTGTCCAATTTGGCCCCCTGTTTGCCCACTTTTTGCCCACTTCTTGCCCACTTCCTACCCACTTTTGCCCACTTTTGCCCACTTTTTGCCCACTTTTGCGTCTACAGCGATGCTGCACACCATCCGGCGGCCGAATTGGCGCGCATACTTCATTCCAGCCATAGATCCGCCCGCTCCATGTCCGAGGTTCGACCCCCACGGTCGTGCATGGGGTGGTTGACCGCGTCTCACCCACTTTTGGCCACTGTTGCCCACTTTTGCCCACTTTCGCGTGTACAGCAATGCAGCACGCGCTCCGGCGGCCGAATTGGCTCGCATCCTTTATTCCAGCCATACATCCGCCCGCTCGACGTCCGAGGTTCCACCCGCACCGTCGTGCATGGGGTGGTTGGCCGACCCGTTCGTTGGCGCGCGTCCGTTGGATGCAACGAGTGTTTTGTGGAGCGCCGGTTTCCACGTGTCAATTTTGTGGAATGGTTTTCGCCACGTGGGGGTCCCGACAGCCAGGTGTGACGGTCGGCGACAAAAGTTCCGCCCTCACACCGTCCACGCCAGTGTGACGGGCGGAACGCGCAGTGGACAGTTTGGGTGGCGGGCGCACTTTGTGGCCACTGTTGGACCACTTTCTGGCGACTTTCGCCTCAATTTTCTTTGCAGTTTTGGAAACTTCTTGCCCCCAATTGCCCAATTGTGTCCAATTTGGCCCCCTGTTTGCCCACTTTTTGCCCACTTCTTGCCCACTTCCTACCCACTTTTGCCCACTTTTGCCCACTTTTGCCCACTTTTGCGTCTACAGCGATGCTGCACACCATCCGGCGGCCGAAATTGGCTCGCATCCTTATTCCAGCCATACATCCGCCCGCTCGACGTCCGAGGTTCCACCCGCACCGTCGTGCATGGGGTGGTTGGCCGACCCGTTCGTTGGCGCGTCCGTTGGATGCAACGAGTGTTTTTGTGGAGCGCCGGTTTCCACGTGTCAATTTTGTGGAATGGTTTTCGCCACGTGGGGGTCCCGACAGCCAGGTGTGACGGTCGGCGACAAAAGTTCCGCCCTCACACCGTCCACGCCAGTGTGACGGGCGGAACGCGCAGTGGACAGTTTGGGTGGCGGGGCGCACTTTGTGGCCACTGTTGGACCACTTTCTGGCGACTTTCGTCTCAATTTTCTTTGCAGTTTTGGAAACTTCTTGCCCCCAATTGCCCAATTGTGTCCAATTTGGCCCCCTGTTTGCCCACTTTTTGCCCACTTCTTGCCCACTTCCTACCCACTTTTGCCCACTTTTGCCCACTTTTGCCCACTTTTGCGTCTACAGCGATGCTGCACACCATCCGGCGGCCGAATTGGCGCGCATACTTCATTCCAGCCATAGATCCGCCCGCTCCATGTCCGAGGTTCGACCCCCACGGTCGTGCATGGGGTGGTTGACCGCGTCTCACCCACTTTTGGCCACTGTTGCCCACTTTTGCCCACTTTCGCGTGTACAGCAATGCAGCACGCGCTCCGGCGGCCGAATTGGCTCGCATCCTTTATTCCAGCCATACATCCGCCCGCTCGACGTCCGAGGTTCCACCCGCACCGTCGTGCATGGGGTGGTTGGCCGACCCGTTCGTTGGCGCGTCCGTTGGATGCAACGAGTGTTTTGTGGAGCGCCGGTTTCCACGTGTCAATTTTGTGGAATGGTTTTCGCCACGTGGGGGTCCCGACAGCCAGGTGTGACGGTCGGCGACAAAAGTTCCGCCCTCACACCGTCCACGCCAGTGTGACGGGCGGAACGCGCAGTGGACAGTTTGGGTGGCGGGGCGCACTTTGTGGCCACTGTTGGACACTTTCTGGCGACTTTCGTCTCAATTTTCTTTGCAGTTTTGGAAACTTCTTGCCCCCAATTGCCCAATTGTTCCAATTTGGCCCCCTGTTTGCCCACTTTTTGCCCACTTCTTGCCCACTTCCTACCCACTTTTGCCCACTTTTGCCCACTTTTTTTGCGTCTACAGCGATGCTGCACACCATCCGGCGGCCGAATTGGCGCGCATACTTCATTCCAGCCATAGATCCGCCCGCTCCATGTCCGAGGTTCGACCCCCACGGTCGTGCATGGGGTGGTTGACCGCGTCTCACCCACTTTTGGCCACTGTTGCCCACTTTTGCCCACTTTCGCGTGTACAGCAATGCAGCACGCGCTCCGGCGGCCGAATTGGCTCGCATCCTTTATTCCAGCCATACATCCGCCCGCTCGACGTCCGAGGTTCCACCCGCACCGTCGTGCATGGGGTGGTTGGCCGACCCGTTCGTTGGCGCGTCCGTTGGATGCAACGAGTGTTTTGTGGAGCGCCGGTTTCCACGTGTCAATTTTGTGGAATGGTTTTTCGCCACGTGGGGGTCCCGACAGCCAGGTGTGACGGTCGGCGACAAAAGTTCCGCCCTCACACCGTCCACGCCAGTGTGACGGGGCGGAACGCGCAGTGGACAGTTTGGGTGGCGGGGCGCACTTTGTGGCCACTGTTGGACCACTTTCTGGCGACTTTCGTCTCAATTTTCTTTGCAGTTTTTGGAAACTTCTTGCCCCCAATTGCCCAATTGTGCTCCAATTTGGCCCCCTGTTTGCCCACTTTTTGCCCACTTCTTGCCCACTTCCTACCCACTTTTGCCCACTTTTGCCCACTTTTGCCCACTTTTGCGTCTACAGCGATGCGCACACCTCCGGCGGCCGAATTGGCGTTCCAGCCATACATCCGCCCGCTCGACGTCCGAGGTTCCACCCGCACCGTCGTGCATGGGGTGGTTGGCCGACCCGTTCGTTGGCGCGTCCGTTGGATGCAACGAGTGTTTTGTGGAGCGCCGGTTTCCACGTGTCAATTTTGTGGAATGGTTTTCGCCACGTGGGGTCCCGACAGCCAGGTGTGACGGTCGGCGACAAAAGTTCCGCCCTCACACCGTCCACGCCAGTGTGACGGGCGGAACGCGCAGTGGACAGTTTGGGTGGCGGGGCGCACTTTGTGGCCACTGTTGGACCACTTTCTGGCGACTTTCGTCTCAATTTTCTTTGCAGTTTTGGAAACTTCTTGCCCCCAATTGCCCAATTGTGTCCCAATTTGGCCCCCTGTTTGCCCACTTTTTGCCCACTTCTTGCCCACTTCCTACCCACTTTTGCCCACTTTTGCCCACTTTTTGCCCACTTTTGCGTCTACAGCGATGCTGCACACCATCCGGCGGCCGAATTGGCGCGCATACTTCATTCCAGCCATAGATCCGCCCGCTCCATGTCCGAGGTTCGACCCCCACGGTCGTGCATGGGGTGGTTGACCGCGTCTCACCCACTTTTGGCCACTGTTGCCCACTTTTGCCCACTTTCGCGTGTACAGCAATGCAGCACGCGCTCCGGCGGCCGAATTGGCTCGCATCCTTTATTCCAGCCATACATCCGCCCGCTCGACGTCCGAGGTTCCACCCGCACCGTCGTGCATGGGGTGGTTGGCCGACCCGTTCGTTGGCGCGTCCGTTGGATGCAACGAGTGTTTTGTGGAGCGCCGGTTTCCACGTGTCAATTTGTGGAATGGTTTTCGCCACGTGGGGGTCCCGACAGCCAGGTGTGACGGTCGGCGACAAAAGTTCCGCCCTCACACCGTCCACGCCAGTGTGACGGGCGGAACGCGCAGTGGACAGTTTGGGTGGCGGGGCGCACTTTGTGGCCACTGTTGGACCACTTTCTGGCGACTTTCGCCTCAATTTTCTTTGCAGTTTTGGAAACTTCTTGCCCCCAATTGCCCAATTGTGCTCCAATTTGGCCCCCTGTTTGCCACTTTTTGCCCACTTCTTGCCCACTTCCTACCCACTTTTGCCCACTTTTGCCCACTTTTGCCCACTTTTGCGTCTACAGCGATGCTGCACACCATCCGGCGGCCGAATTGGCGCGCATACTTCATTCCAGCCATAGATCCGCCCGCTCCATGTCCGAGGTTCGACCCCCACGGTCGTGCATGGGGTGGTTGACCGCGTCTCACCCACTTTTGGCCACTGTTGCCCACTTTTGCCCACTTTCGCGTGTACAGCAATGCAGCACGCGCTCCGGCGGCCGAATTGGCTCGCATCCTTTATTCCAGCCATACATCCGCCCGCTCGACGTCCGAGGTTCCACCCGCACCGTCGTGCATGGGTGGTTGGCCGACCCGTTCGTTGGCGCGTCCGTTGGATGCAACGAGTGTTTTGTGGAGCGCCGGTTTCCACGTGTCAATTTTGTGGAATGGTTTTCGCCACGTGGGGGTCCCGACAGCCAGGTGTGACGGTCGGCGACAAAAGTTCCGCCCTCACACCGTCCACGCCAGTGTGACGGGCGGAACGCGCAGTGGACAGTTTGGGTGGCGGGGCGCACTTTGTGGCCACTGTTGGACCACTTTCTGGCGACTTTCGTCTCAATTTTCTTTGCAGTTTTGGAAACTTCTTGCCCCCAATTGCCCAATTGTGTCCCAATTTGGCCCCCTGTTTGCCCACTTTTTGCCCACTTCTTGCCCACTTCCTACCCACTTTTGCCCACTTTTGCCCACTTTTGCCCACTTTTGCGTCTACAGCGATGCTGCACACCATCCGGCGGCCGAATTGGCGCGCATACTTCATTCCAGCCATAGATCCGCCCGCTCCATGTCCGAGGTTCGACCCCCACGGTCGTGCATGGGGTGGTTGACCGCGTCTCACCCACTTTTGGCCACTGTTGCCCACTTTTGCCCACTTTCGCGTGTACAGCAATGCAGCACGCGCTCCGGCGGCCGAATTGGCTCGCATCCTTTATTCCAGCCATACATCCGCCCGCTCGACGTCCGAGGTTCCACCCGCACCGTCGTGCATGGGGGTTGGCCGACCCGTTCGTTGGCGCGTCCGTTGGATGCAACGAGTGTTTTGTGGAGCGCCGGTTTCCACGTGTCAATTTTGTGGAATGGTTTTCGCCACGTGGGGGTCCCGACAGCCAGGTGTGACGGTCGGCGACAAAAGTTCCGCCCTCACACCGTCCACGCCAGTGTGACGGGCGGAACGCGCAGTGGACAGTTTGGGTGGCGGGGCGCACTTTGTGGCCACTGTTGGACCACTTTCTGGCGACTTTCGCCTCAATTTTCTTTGCAGTTTTGGAAACTTCTTGCCCCCAATTGCCCAATTGTGCCCAATTTGGCCCCCTGTTTTGCCCACTTTTTGCCCACTTCTTGCCACTTCCTACCCACTTTTGCCCACTTTTGCCCACTTTTGCCCACTTTTGCGTCTACAGCGATGCTGCACACCATCCGGCGGCGAATTGGCGCGCATACT
>SDUX01000026.1:0-20738 GCA_008729055.1 Pyropia haitanensis | reverse complement strand
CCCACTGTTGCCCACTTTTGCCCACTTTTGCGTGTACAGCAATGCAGCACGCGCTCCGGCGGCCGAATTGGCTCGCATCCTTTATTCCAGCCATACATCCGCCCGCTCGACGTCCGAGGTTCCACCGCACGTCGTGCATGGGGTGGTTGGCCGACCCGTTCGTTGGCGCGTCCGTTGGATGCAACGAGTGTTTTGTGGAGCGCCGGTTTCCACGTGTCAATTTTGTGGAATGGTTTTTGCCACGTGGGGGGTCCCGACAGCCAGGTGTGACGGTCGGCGACAAAAGTTCCGCCCTCACACCGTCCACGCCAGTGTGACGGGCGGAACGCGCAGTGGACAGTTTGGGTGGCGGGGCGCACTTTGTGGCCACTGTTGGACCACTTTCTGGCGACTTTCGCCTCAATTTTCTTTGCAGTTATGGAAAGTTCTTGCCCCCAATTGCCCATTTGTGTCCAATTTGGCCCCCTTTTGCCCACTTTTTGCCCACTTCTTGCCCACTTCCTACCCACTTTTGCCCACTTTTGCCCACTTTTGCCCACTTTTGCGTCTACAGCGATGCTGCACACCATCCGGCGGCCGAATTGGCGCGCATACTTCGTTCCAGCCATAGATCCACCCGCTCCATGTCCGAGGTTCCACCCGCACGGTCGTGCATGCGGTGGTGGCCGTCTCACCCACTTTTGCCCACTGTTCCCACTTTTGCCCACTTTTGCGTGTACAGCAATGCAGCACGCGCTCCGGCGGCCGAATTGGCTCGCATCCTTTATTCCAGCCATACATCCGCCCGCTCGACGTCCGAGGTTCCACCCGCACCGTCGTGCATGGGGTGGTTGGCCGACCCGTTCGTTGGCGCGTCCGTTGGATGCAACGAGTGTTTTGTGGAGCGCCGGTTTCCACGTGTCAATTTTGTGGAATGGTTTTTGCCACGTGGGGTCCCGACAGCCAGGTGTGACGGTCGGCGACAAAAGTTCCGCCCTCACACCGTCCACGCCAGTGTGACGGGCGGAACGCGCAGTGGACAGTTTGGGTGGCGGGGCGCACTTTGTGGCCACTGTTGGACCACTTTCTGGCGACTTTCGCCTCAATTTTCTTTGCAGTTATGGAAAGTTCTTGCCCCCAATTGCCCATTGTGTCCTAATTTGGCCCCCTTTTTGCCCACTTTTTGCCCACTTCTTGCCCACTTCCTACCCACTTTTGCCCACTTTTGCCCACTTTTGCCCACTTTTGCGTCTACAGCGATGCTGCACACCATCCGGCGGCCGAATTGGCGCGCATACTTCATTCCAGCCATAGATCCGCCCGCTCCATGTCCGAGGTTCGACCCCCACGGTCGTGCATGGGGTGGTGACCGCGTCTCACCCACTTTTGGCCACTGTTGCCCACTTTTGCCCACTTTCGCGTGTACAGCAATGCAGCACGCGCTCCGGCGGCCGAATTGGCTCGCATCCTTTATTCCAGCCATACATCCGCCCGCTCGACGTCCGAGGTTCCACCCGCACCGTCGTGCATGGGGTGGTTGGCCGACCCGTTCGTTGGCGCGTCCGTTGGATGCAACGAGTGTTTTGTGGAGCGCCGGTTTCCACGTGTCAATTTTGTGGAATGGTTTTCGCCACGTGGGGGTCCCGACAGCCAGGTGTGACGGTCGGCGACAAAAGTTCCGCCCTCACACCGTCCACGCCAGTGTGACGGGCGGAACGCGCAGTGGACAGTTTGGGTGGCGGGGCGCACTTTGTGGCCACTGTTGGACCACTTTCTGGCGACTTTCGTCTCAATTTTCTTTGCAGTTTTGGAAACTTCTTGCCCCCAATTGCCCAATTGTGTCCAATTTGGCCCCCTGTTTGCCCACTTTTGCCCACTTCTTGCCCACTTCCTACCCACTTTTGCCCACTTTTTGCCCACTTTTGCCCACTTTTGCGTCTACAGCGATGCTGCACACCATCCGGCGGCCGAATTGGCGCGCATACTTCATTCCAGCCATAGATCCGCCCGCTCCATGTCCGAGGTTCGACCCCCACGGTCGTGCATGGGGTGGTTGACCGCGTCTCACCCACTTTTGGCCACTGTTGCCCACTTTTGCCCACTTTCGCGTGTACAGCAATGCAGCACGCGCTCCGGCGGCCGAATTGGCTCGCATCCTTTATTCCAGCCATACATCCGCCCGCTCGACGTCCGAGGTTCCACCCGCACCGTCGTGCATGGGGTGGTTGGCCGACCCGTTCGTTGGCGCGTCCGTTGGATGCAACGAGTGTTTTGTGGAGCGCCGGTTTCCACGTGTCAATTTTGTGGAATGGTTTTCGCCACGTGGGGGTCCCGACAGCCAGGTGTGACGGTCGGCGACAAAAGTTCCGCCCTCACACCGTCCACGCCAGTGTGACGGGCGGAACGCGCAGTGGACAGTTTGGGTGGCGGGGCGCACTTTGTGGCCACTGTTGGACCACTTTCTGGCGACTTTCGTCTCAATTTTCTTTGCAGTTTTGGAAACTTCTTGCCCCCAATTGCCCAATTGTGTCCAATTTGGCCCCCTGTTTGCCCACTTTTTGCCCACTTCTTGCCCACTTCCTACCCACTTTTGCCCACTTTTGCCCACTTTTGCCCACTTTTGCGTCTACAGCGATGCTGCACACCATCCGGCGGCCGAATTGGCGCGCATACTTCATTCCAGCCATAGATCCGCCCGCTCCATGTCCGAGGTTCGACCCCCACGGTCGTGCATGGGGTGGTTGACCGCGTCTCACCCACTTTTGGCCACTGTTGCCCACTTTTGCCCACTTTCGCGTGTACAGCAATGCAGCACGCGCTCCGGCGGCCGAATTGGCTCGCATCCTTTATTCCAGCCATACATCCGCCCGCTCGACGTCCGAGGTTCCACCCGCACCGTCGTGCATGGGGTGGTTGGCCGACCCGTTCGTTGGCGCGTCCGTTGGATGCAACGAGTGTTTTGTGGAGCGCCGGTTTCCACGTGTCAATTTTGTGGAATGGTTTTCGCCACGTGGGGGTCCCGACAGCCAGGTGTGACGGTCGGCGACAAAAGTTCCGCCCTCACACCGTCCACGCCAGTGTGACGGGCGGAACGCGCAGTGGACAGTTTGGGTGGCGGGGCGCACTTTGTGGCCACTGTTGGACCACTTTCTGGCGACTTTCGCCTCAATTTTCTTTGCAGTTTTGGAAACTTCTTGCCCCCAATTGCCCAATTGTGTCCAATTTGGCCCCCTGTTTGCCCACTTTTTGCCCACTTCTTGCCCACTTCCTACCCACTTTTGCCCACTTTTGCCCACTTTTGCCCACTTTTGCGTCTACAGCGATGCTGCACACCATCCGGCGGCCGAATTGGCGCGCATACTTCATTCCAGCCATAGATCCGCCCGCTCCATGTCCGAGGTTCGACCCCCACGGTCGTGCATGGGGTGGTTGACCGCGTCTCACCCACTTTTGGCCACTGTTGCCCACTTTTGCCCACTTTCGCGTGTACAGCAATGCAGCACGCGCTCCGGCGGCCGAATTGGCTCGCATCCTTTATTCCAGCCATACATCCGCCCGCTCGACGTCCGAGGTTCCACCCGCACCGTCGTGCATGGGGTGGTTGGCCGACCCGTTCGTTGGCGCGTCCGTTGGATGCAACGAGTGTTTTGTGGAGCGCCGGTTTCCACGTGTCAATTTTGTGGAATGGTTTTCGCCACGTGGGGGTCCCGACAGCCAGGTGTGACGGTCGGCGACAAAAGTTCCGCCCTCACACCGTCCACGCCAGTGTGACGGGCGGAACGCGCAGTGGACAGTTTGGGTGGCGGGGCGCACTTTGTGGCCACTGTTGGACCACTTTCTGGCGACTTTCGTCTCAATTTTCTTTGCAGTTTTGGAAACTTCTTGCCCCCAATTGCCCAATTGTGTTCCAATTTGGCCCCCTGTTTGCCCACTTTTTGCCCACTTCTTGCCCACTTCCTACCCACTTTTGCCCACTTTTGCCCACTTTTGCCCACTTTTGCGTCTACAGCGATGCTGCACACCATCCGGCGGCCGAATTGGCGCGCATACTTCATTCCAGCCATAGATCCGCCCGCTCCATGTCCGAGGTTCGACCCCCACGGTCGTGCATGGGGTGGTTGACCGCGTCTCACCCACTTTTGGCCACTGTTGCCCACTTTTGCCCACTTTCGCGTGTACAGCAATGCAGCACGCGCTCCGGCGGCCGAATTGGCTCGCATCCTTTATTCCAGCCATACATCCGCCCGCTCGACGTCCGAGGTTCCACCCGCACCGTCGTGCATGGGGTGGTTGGCCGACCCGTTCGTTGGCGCGTCCGTTGGATGCAACGAGTGTTTTGTGGAGCGCCGGTTTCCACGTGTCAATTTTGTGGAATGGTTTTCGCCACGTGGGGGTCCCGACAGCCAGGTGTGACGGTCGGCGACAAAAGTTCCGCCCTCACACCGTCCACGCCAGTGTGACGGGCGGAACGCGCAGTGGACAGTTTGGGTGGCGGGGCGCACTTTGTGGCCACTGTTGGACCACTTTCTGGCGACTTTCGTCTCAATTTTCTTTGCAGTTTTGGAAACTTCTTGCCCCCAATTGCCCAATTGTGTTCCAATTTGGCCCCCTGTTTGCCCACTTTTTGCCCACTTCTTGCCCACTTCCTACCCACTTTTGCCCACTTTTGCCCACTTTTGCCCACTTTTGCGTCTACAGCGATGCTGCACACCATCCGGCGGCCGAATTGGCGCGCATACTTCATTCCAGCCATAGATCCGCCCGCTCCATGTCCGAGGTTCGACCCCCACGGTCGTGCATGGGGTGGTTGACCGCGTCTCACCCACTTTTGGCCACTGTTGCCCACTTTTGCCCACTTTCGCGTGTACAGCAATGCAGCACGCGCTCCGGCGGCCGAATTGGCTCGCATCCTTTATTCCAGCCATACATCCGCCCGCTCGACGTCCGAGGTTCCACCCGCACCGTCGTGCATGGGGTGGTTGGCCGACCCGTTCGTTGGCGCGTCCGTTGGATGCAACGAGTGTTTTGTGGAGCGCCGGTTTCCACGTGTCAATTTTGTGGAATGGTTTTCGCCACGTGGGGGTCCCGACAGCCAGGTGTGACGGTCGGCGACAAAAGTTCCGCCCTCACACCGTCCACGCCAGTGTGACGGGCGGAACGCGCAGTGGACAGTTTGGGTGGCGGGGCGCACTTTGTGGCCACTGTTGGACCACTTTCTGGCGACTTTCGTCTCAATTTTCTTTGCAGTTTTGGAAACTTCTTGCCCCCAATTGCCCAATTGTGTTCCAATTTGGCCCCCTGTTTGCCCACTTTTTGCCCACTTCTTGCCCACTTCCTACCCACTTTTGCCCACTTTTGCCCACTTTTGCCCACTTTTGCGTCTACAGCGATGCTGCACACCATCCGGCGGCCGAATTGGCGCGCATACTTCATTCCAGCCATAGATCCGCCCGCTCCATGTCCGAGGTTCGACCCCCACGGTCGTGCATGGGGTGGTTGACCGCGTCTCACCCACTTTTGGCCACTGTTGCCCACTTTTGCCCACTTTCGCGTGTACAGCAATGCAGCACGCGCTCCGGCGGCCGAATTGGCTCGCATCCTTTATTCCAGCCATACATCCGCCCGCTCGACGTCCGAGGTTCCACCCGCACCGTCGTGCATGGGGTGGTTGGCCGACCCGTTCGTTGGCGCGTCCGTTGGATGCAACGAGTGTTTTGTGGAGCGCCGGTTTCCACGTGTCAATTTTGTGGAATGGTTTTCGCCACGTGGGGGTCCCGACAGCCAGGTGTGACGGTCGGCGACAAAAGTTCCGCCCTCACACCGTCCACGCCAGTGTGACGGGCGGAACGCGCAGTGGACAGTTTGGGTGGCGGGGCGCACTTTGTGGCCACTGTTGGACCACTTTCTGGCGACTTTCGCCTCAATTTTCTTTGCAGTTTTGGAAACTTCTTGCCCCCAATTGCCCAATTGTGTTCCAATTTGGCCCCCTGTTTGCCCACTTTTTGCCCACTTCTTGCCCACTTCCTACCCACTTTTGCCCACTTTTGCCCACTTTTGCCCACTTTTGCGTCTACAGCGATGCTGCACACCATCCGGCGGCCGAATTGGCGCGCATACTTCATTCCAGCCATAGATCCGCCCGCTCCATGTCCGAGGTTCGACCCCCACGGTCGTGCATGGGGTGGTTGACCGCGTCTCACCCACTTTTGGCCACTGTTGCCCACTTTTGCCCACTTTCGCGTGTACAGCAATGCAGCACGCGCTCCGGCGGCCGAATTGGCTCGCATCCTTTATTCCAGCCATACATCCGCCCGCTCGACGTCCGAGGTTCCACCCGCACCGTCGTGCATGGGGTGGTTGGCCGACCCGTTCGTTGGCGCGTCCGTTGGATGCAACGAGTGTTTTGTGGAGCGCCGGTTTCCACGTGTCAATTTTGTGGAATGGTTTTCGCCACGTGGGGGTCCCGACAGCCAGGTGTGACGGTCGGCGACAAAAGTTCCGCCCTCACACCGTCCACGCCAGTGTGACGGGCGGAACGCGCAGTGGACAGTTTGGGTGGCGGGGCGCACTTTGTGGCCACTGTTGGACCACTTTCTGGCGACTTTCGCCTCAATTTTCTTTGCAGTTTTGGAAACTTCTTGCCCCCAATTGCCCAATTGTGTCCAATTTGGCCCCCTGTTTGCCCACTTTTTGCCCACTTCTTGCCCACTTCCTACCCACTTTTGCCCACTTTTGCCCACTTTTGCCCACTTTTGCGTCTACAGCGATGCTGCACACCATCCGGCGGCCGAATTGGCGCGCATACTTCATTCCAGCCATAGATCCGCCCGCTCCATGTCCGAGGTTCGACCCCCACGGTCGTGCATGGGGTGGTTGACCGCGTCTCACCCACTTTTGGCCACTGTTGCCCACTTTTGCCCACTTTCGCGTGTACAGCAATGCAGCACGCGCTCCGGCGGCCGAATTGGCTCGCATCCTTTATTCCAGCCATACATCCGCCCGCTCGACGTCCGAGGTTCCACCCGCACCGTCGTGCATGGGGTGGTTGGCCGACCCGTTCGTTGGCGCGTCCGTTGGATGCAACGAGTGTTTTGTGGAGCGCCGGTTTCCACGTGTCAATTTTGTGGAATGGTTTTCGCCACGTGGGGGTCCCGACAGCCAGGTGTGACGGTCGGCGACAAAAGTTCCGCCCTCACACCGTCCACGCCAGTGTGACGGGCGGAACGCGCAGTGGACAGTTTGGGTGGCGGGGCGCACTTTGTGGCCACTGTTGGACCACTTTCTGGCGACTTTCGTCTCAATTTTCTTTGCAGTTTTGGAAACTTCTTGCCCCCAATTGCCCAATTGTGTCCAATTTGGCCCCCTGTTTGCCCACTTTTTGCCCACTTCTTGCCCACTTCCTACCCACTTTTGCCCACTTTTGCCCACTTTTGCCCACTTTTGCGTCTACAGCGATGCTGCACACCATCCGGCGGCCGAATTGGCGCGCATACTTCATTCCAGCCATAGATCCGCCCGCTCCATGTCCGAGGTTCGACCCCCACGGTCGTGCATGGGGTGGTTGACCGCGTCTCACCCACTTTTGGCCACTGTTGCCCACTTTTGCCCACTTTCGCGTGTACAGCAATGCAGCACGCGCTCCGGCGGCCGAATTGGCTCGCATCCTTTATTCCAGCCATACATCCGCCCGCTCGACGTCCGAGGTTCCACCCGCACCGTCGTGCATGGGGTGGTTGGCCGACCCGTTCGTTGGCGCGTCCGTTGGATGCAACGAGTGTTTTGTGGAGCGCCGGTTTCCACGTGTCAATTTTGTGGAATGGTTTTCGCCACGTGGGGGTCCCGACAGCCAGGTGTGACGGTCGGCGACAAAAGTTCCGCCCTCACACCGTCCACGCCAGTGTGACGGGCGGAACGCGCAGTGGACAGTTTGGGTGGCGGGGCGCACTTTGTGGCCACTGTTGGACCACTTTCTGGCGACTTTCGTCTCAATTTTCTTTGCAGTTTTGGAAACTTCTTGCCCCCAATTGCCCAATTGTGTTCCAATTTGGCCCCCTGTTTGCCCACTTTTTGCCCACTTCTTGCCCACTTCCTACCCACTTTTGCCCACTTTTGCCCACTTTTGCCCACTTTTGCGTCTACAGCGATGCTGCACACCATCCGGCGGCCGAATTGGCGCGCATACTTCATTCCAGCCATAGATCCGCCCGCTCCATGTCCGAGGTTCGACCCCCACGGTCGTGCATGGGGTGGTTGACCGCGTCTCACCCACTTTTGGCCACTGTTGCCCACTTTTGCCCACTTTCGCGTGTACAGCAATGCAGCACGCGCTCCGGCGGCCGAATTGGCTCGCATCCTTTATTCCAGCCATACATCCGCCCGCTCGACGTCCGAGGTTCCACCCGCACCGTCGTGCATGGGGTGGTTGGCCGACCCGTTCGTTGGCGCGTCCGTTGGATGCAACGAGTGTTTTGTGGAGCGCCGGTTTCCACGTGTCAATTTTGTGGAATGGTTTTCGCCACGTGGGGGTCCCGACAGCCAGGTGTGACGGTCGGCGACAAAAGTTCCGCCCTCACACCGTCCACGCCAGTGTGACGGGCGGAACGCGCAGTGGACAGTTTGGGTGGCGGGGCGCACTTTGTGGCCACTGTTGGACCACTTTCTGGCGACTTTCGTCTCAATTTTCTTTGCAGTTTTGGAAACTTCTTGCCCCCAATTGCCCAATTGTGTTCCAATTTGGCCCCCTGTTTGCCCACTTTTTGCCCACTTCTTGCCCACTTCCTACCACTTTTGCCCACTTTTGCCCCACTTTGCCCACTTTTGCGTCTACAGCGATGCTGCACACCATCCGGGCGCCGAATTGGCGCGCATACTTCATTCCAGCCATAGATCCGCCCGCTCCATGTCCGAGGTTCGACCCCCACGGTCGTGCATGGGGTGGTTGACCGCGTCTCACCCACTTTTGCCACTGTTGCCCACTTTTGCCCACTTCGCGTGTACAGCAATGCAGCACGCGCTCCGGCGGCCGAATTGGCTCGCATCCTTTATTCCAGCCATACATCCGCCCGCTCGACGTCCGAGGTTCCACCCGCACCGTCGTGCATGGGGTGGTTGGCCGACCCGTTTCGTTGGCGCGTCCGTTGGATGCAACGAGTGTTTTGTGGAGCGCCGGTTTCCACGTGTCAATTTTGTGGAATGGTTTTCGCCACGTGGGGGTCCCGACAGCCAGGTGTGACGGTCGGCGACAAAAGTTCCGCCCTCACACCGTCCACGCCAGTGTGACGGGCGGAACGCGCAGTGGACAGTTGGGTGGCGGGGCGCACTTTGTGGCCACTGTTGGACCACTTTCTGGCGACTTTCGTCTCAATTTTCTTTGCAGTTTTGGAAACTTCTTGCCCCCAATTGCCCAATTGTGTTCCAATTTGGCCCCCTGTTTGCCCACTTTTTGCCCACTTCTTGCCCACTTCCTACCCACTTTTGCCCACTTTTGCCCACTTTTGCCCACTTTTGCGTCTACAGCGATGCTGCACACCATCCGGCGGCCGAATTGGCGCGCATACTTCATTCCAGCCATAGATCCGCCCGCTCCATGTCCGAGGTTCGACCCCCACGGTCGTGCATGGGGTGGTTGACCGCGTCTCACCCACTTTTGGCCACTGTTGCCCACTTTTGCCCACTTTCGCGTGTACAGCAATGCAGCACGCGCTCCGGCGGCCGAATTGGCTCGCATCCTTTATTCCAGCCATACATCCGCCCGCTCGACGTCCGAGGTTCCACCCGCACCGTCGTGCATGGGGTGGTTGGCCGACCCGTTCGTTGGCGCGTCCGTTGGATGCAACGAGTGTTTTGTGGAGCGCCGGTTTCCACGTGTCAATTTTGTGGAATGGTTTTCGCCACGTGGGGGTCCCGACAGCCAGGTGTGACGGTCGGCGACAAAAGTTCCGCCCTCACACCGTCCACGCCAGTGTGACGGGCGGAACGCGCAGTGGACAGTTTGGGTGGCGGGGCGCACTTTGTGGCCACTGTTGGACCACTTTCTGGCGACTTTCGCTCAATTTTCTTTGCAGTTTTGGAAACTTCTTGCCCCCAATTGCCCAATTGTGTTCCAATTTGGCCCCCTGTTTGCCCACTTTTTGCCCACTTCTTGCCCACTTCCTACCCACTTTTGCCCACTTTTGCCCACTTTTGCCCACTTTTGCGTCTACAGCGATGCTGCACACCATCCGGCGGCCGAATTGGCGCGCATACTTCATTCCAGCCATAGATCCGCCCGCTCCATGTCCGAGGTTCGACCCCCACGGTCGTGCATGGGGTGGTTGACCGCGTCTCACCCACTTTTGGCCACTGTTGCCCACTTTTGCCCACTTTCGCGTGTACAGCAATGCAGCACGCGCTCCGGCGGCCGAATTGGCTCGCATCCTTTATTCCAGCCATACATCCGCCCGCTCGACGTCCGAGGTTCCACCCGCACCGTCGTGCATGGGGTGGTTGGCCGACCCGTTCGTTGGCGCGTCCGTTGGATGCAACGAGTGTTTTGTGGAGCGCCGGTTTCCACGTGTCAATTTTGTGGAATGGTTTTCGCCACGTGGGGGTCCCGACAGCCAGGTGTGACGGTCGGCGACAAAAGTTCCGCCCTCACACCGTCCACGCCAGTGTGACGGGCGGAACGCGCAGTGGACAGTTTGGGTGGCGGGGCGCACTTTGTGGCCACTGTTGGACCACTTTCTGGCGACTTTCGCCTCAATTTTCTTTGCAGTTTTGGAAACTTCTTGCCCCCAATTGCCCAATTGTGTCCAATTTGGCCCCCTGTTTGCCCACTTTTTGCCCACTTCTTGCCCACTTCCTACCCACTTTTGCCCACTTTTGCCCACTTTTGCCCACTTTTGCGTCTACAGCGATGCTGCACACCATCCGGCGGCCGAATTGGCGCGCATACTTCATTCCAGCCATAGATCCGCCCGCTCCATGTCCGAGGTTCGACCCCCACGGTCGTGCATGGGGTGGTTGACCGCGTCTCACCCACTTTTGGCCACTGTTGCCCACTTTTGCCCACTTTCGCGTGTACAGCAATGCAGCACGCGCTCCGGCGGCCGAATTGGCTCGCATCCTTTATTCCAGCCATACATCCGCCCGCTCGACGTCCGAGGTTCCACCCGCACCGTCGTGCATGGGGTGGTTGGCCGACCCGTTCGTTGGCGCGTCCGTTGGATGCAACGAGTGTTTTGTGGAGCGCCGGTTTCCACGTGTCAATTTTGTGGAATGGTTTTCGCCACGTGGGGGTCCCGACAGCCAGGTGTGACGGTCGGCGACAAAAGTTCCGCCCTCACACCGTCCACGCCAGTGTGACGGGCGGAACGCGCAGTGGACAGTTTGGGTGGCGGGGCGCACTTTGTGGCCACTGTTGGACCACTTTCTGGCGACTTTCGCCTCAATTTTCTTTGCAGTTTTGGAAACTTCTTGCCCCCAATTGCCCAATTGTGTCCAATTTGGCCCCCTGTTTGCCCACTTTTTGCCCACTTCTTGCCCACTTCCTACCCACTTTTGCCCACTTTTGCCCACTTTTGCCCACTTTTGCGTCTACAGCGATGCTGCACACCATCCGGCGGCCGAATTGGCGCGCATACTTCATTCCAGCCATAGATCCGCCCGCTCCATGTCCGAGGTTCGACCCCCACGGTCGTGCATGGGGTGGTTGACCGCGTCTCACCCACTTTTGGCCACTGTTGCCCACTTTTGCCCACTTTCGCGTGTACAGCAATGCAGCACGCGCTCCGGCGGCCGAATTGGCTCGCATCCTTTATTCCAGCCATACATCCGCCCGCTCGACGTCCGAGGTTCCACCCGCACCGTCGTGCATGGGGTGGTTGGCCGACCCGTTCGTTGGCGCGTCCGTTGGATGCAACGAGTGTTTTGTGGAGCGCCGGTTTCCACGTGTCAATTTTGTGGAATGGTTTTCGCCACGTGGGGGTCCCGACAGCCAGGTGTGACGGTCGGCGACAAAAGTTCCGCCCTCACACCGTCCACGCCAGTGTGACGGGCGGAACGCGCAGTGGACAGTTTGGGTGGCGGGGCGCACTTTGTGGCCACTGTTGGACCACTTTCTGGCGACTTTCGCCTCAATTTTCTTTGCAGTTTTGGAAACTTCTTGCCCCCAATTGCCCAATTGTGTCCAATTTGGCCCCCTGTTTGCCCACTTTTTGCCCACTTCTTGCCCACTTCCTACCCACTTTTGCCCACTTTTGCCCACTTTTGCCCACTTTTGCGTCTACAGCGATGCTGCACACCATCCGGCGGCCGAATTGGCGCGCATACTTCATTCCAGCCATAGATCCGCCCGCTCCATGTCCGAGGTTCGACCCCCACGGTCGTGCATGGGGTGGTTGACCGCGTCTCACCCACTTTTGGCCACTGTTGCCCACTTTTGCCCACTTTCGCGTGTACAGCAATGCAGCACGCGCTCCGGCGGCCGAATTGGCTCGCATCCTTTATTCCAGCCATACATCCGCCCGCTCGACGTCCGAGGTTCCACCCGCACCGTCGTGCATGGGGTGGTTGGCCGACCCGTTCGTTGGCGCGTCCGTTGGATGCAACGAGTGTTTTGTGGAGCGCCGGTTTCCACGTGTCAATTTTGTGGAATGGTTTTCGCCACGTGGGGGTCCCGACAGCCAGGTGTGACGGTCGGCGACAAAAGTTCCGCCCTCACACCGTCCACGCCAGTGTGACGGGCGGAACGCGCAGTGGACAGTTTGGGTGGCGGGGCGCACTTTGTGGCCACTGTTGGACCACTTTCTGGCGACTTTCGCCTCAATTTTCTTTGCAGTTTTGGAAACTTCTTGCCCCCAATTGCCCAATTGTGTCCAATTTGGCCCCCTGTTTGCCCACTTTTTGCCCACTTCTTGCCCACTTCCTACCCACTTTTGCCCACTTTTGCCCACTTTTGCCCACTTTTGCGTCTACAGCGATGCTGCACACCATCCGGCGGCCGAATTGGCGCGCATACTTCATTCCAGCCATAGATCCGCCCGCTCCATGTCCGAGGTTCGACCCCCACGGTCGTGCATGGGGTGGTTGACCGCGTCTCACCCACTTTTGGCCACTGTTGCCCACTTTTGCCCACTTTCGCGTGTACAGCAATGCAGCACGCGCTCCGGCGGCCGAATTGGCTCGCATCCTTTATTCCAGCCATACATCCGCCCGCTCGACGTCCGAGGTTCCACCCGCACCGTCGTGCATGGGGTGGTTGGCCGACCCGTTCGTTGGCGCGTCCGTTGGATGCAACGAGTGTTTTGTGGAGCGCCGGTTTCCACGTGTCAATTTTGTGGAATGGTTTTCGCCACGTGGGGGTCCCGACAGCCAGGTGTGACGGTCGGCGACAAAAGTTCCGCCCTCACACCGTCCACGCCAGTGTGACGGGCGGAACGCGCAGTGGACAGTTTGGGTGGCGGGGCGCACTTTGTGGCCACTGTTGGACCACTTTCTGGCGACTTTCGCTCAATTTTCTTTGCAGTTTTGGAAACTTCTTGCCCCCAATTGCTTGTGCTCCACCCCCTGTTTGCCCACTTTTTGCCGCCCACTTCCTACCCACTTTTGCCCACTTTTGCCCACTTTTGCCCACTTTTGCGTCTACAGCGATGCTGCACACCATCCGGCGGCCGAATTGGCGCGCATACTTCATTCCAGCCATAGATCCGCCCGCTCCATGTCCGAGGTTCGACCCCCACGGTCGTGCATGGGGTGGTTGACCGCGTCTCACCCACTTTTGGCCACTGTTGCCCACTTTTGCCCACTTTCGCGTGTACAGCAATGCAGCACGCGCTCCGGCGGCCGAATTGGCTCGCATCCTTTATTCCAGCCATACATCCGCCCGCTCGACGTCCGAGGTTCCACCCGCACCGTCGTGCATGGGGTGGTTGGCCGACCCGTTCGTTGGCGCGTCCGTTGGATGCAACGAGTGTTTTGTGGAGCGCCGGTTTCCACGTGTCAATTTTGTGGAATGGTTTTCGCCACGTGGGGGTCCCGACAGCCAGGTGTGACGGTCGGCGACAAAAGTTCCGCCCTCACACCGTCCACGCCAGTGTGACGGGCGGAACGCGCAGTGGACAGTTTGGGTGGCGGGGCGCACTTTGTGGCCACTGTTGGACCACTTTCTGGCGACTTTCGCCTCAATTTTCTTTGCAGTTTTGGAAACTTCTTGCCCCCAATTGCCCAATTGTGTTCCAATTTGGCCCCCTGTTTGCCCACTTTTTGCCCACTTCTTGCCCACTTCCTACCCACTTTTGCCCACTTTTGCCCACTTTTGCCCACTTTTGCGTCTACAGCGATGCTGCACACCATCCGGCGGCCGAATTGGCGCGCATACTTCATTCCAGCCATAGATCCGCCCGCTCCATGTCCGAGGTTCGACCCCCACGGTCGTGCATGGGGGTTGACCGCGTCTCACCCACTTTTGGCCACTGTTGCCCACTTTTGCCCACTTTCGCGTGTACAGCAATGCAGCACGCGCTCCGGCGGCCGAATTGGCTCGCATCCTTTATTCCAGCCATACATCCGCCCGCTCGACGTCCGAGGTTCCACCCGCACCGTCGTGCATGGGGTGGTTGGCCGACCCGTTTGTTGGCGCGTCCGTTGGATGCAACGAGTGTTTTGTGGAGCGCCGGTTTCCACGTGTCAATTTTGTGGAATGGTTTTCGCCACGTGGGGTCCCGACAGCCAGGTGTGACGGTCGGCGACAAAAGTTCCGCCCTCACACCGTCCACGCCAGTGTGACGGGCGGAACGCGCAGTGGACAGTTTGGGTGGCGGGGCGCACTTTGTGGCCACTGTTGGACACTTTCTGGCGACTTTCGCTCAATTTTCTTTGCAGTTTTGGAAACTTCTTGCCCCAATTGCCCAATTGTGTTCCAATTTGGCCCCCTGTTTGCCCACTTTTTGCCACTTCTTGCCCACTTCCTACCCACTTTTGCCCACTTTTGCCCACTTTTGCCCACTTTTGCGTCTACAGCGATGCTGCACACCATCCGGCGGCCGAATTGGCGCGCATACTTCATTCCAGCCATAGATCCGCCCTCACACCGTCCACGCCAGTGTGACGGGCGGAACGCGCAGTGGACAGTTTGGGTGGCGGGGCGCACTTTGTGGCCACTGTTGGACCACTTTCTGGCGACTTTCGCCTCAATTTTCTTTGCAGTTTTGGAAACTTCTTGCCCCCAATTGCCCAATTGTGTTCCAATTTGGCCCCCTGTTTGCCCACTTTTTGCCCACTTCTTGCCCACTTCCTACCCACTTTTGCCCACTTTTGCCCACTTTTGCCCACTTTTGCGTCTACAGCGATGCTGCACACCATCCGGCGGCCGAATTGGCGCGCATACTTCATTCCAGCCATAGATCCGCCCGCTCCATGTCCGAGGTTCGACCCCCACGGTCGTGCATGGGTGGTTGACCGCGTCTCACCCACTTTTGGCCACTGTTGCCCACTTTTGCCCACTTTCGCGTGTACAGCAATGCAGCACGCGCTCCGGCGGCCGAATTGGCTCGCATCCTTTATTCCAGCCATACATCCGCCCGCTCGACGTCCGAGGTTCCACCCGCACCGTCGTGCATGGGGTGGTTGGCCGACCCGTTTGTTGGCGCGTCCGTTGGATGCAACGAGTGTTTTGTGGAGCGCCGGTTTCCACGTGTCAATTTTGTGGAATGGTTTTCGCCACGTGGGGGTCCCGACAGCCAGGTGTGACGGTCGGCGACAAAAGTTCCGCCCTCACACCGTCCACGCCAGTGTGACGGGCGGAACGCGCAGTGGACAGTTTGGGTGGCGGGGCGCACTTTGTGGCCACTGTTGGACCACTTTCTGGCGACTTTTCGCCTCAATTTTCTTTGCAGTTTTGGGAAACTTCTTGCCCCCAATTGCCCAATTGTGTCCAATTTGGCCCCCTGTTTGCCCACTTTTTGCCCATTCTTGCCCACTTCCTACCCACTTTTGCCCACTTTTGCCCACTTTTGCCCACTTTTGCGTCTACAGCGATGCTGCACACCATCCGGCGGCCGAATTGGCGCGCATACTTCATTCCAGCCATAGATCCGCCCGCTCCATGTCCGAGGTTCGACCCCCACGGTCGTGCATGGGGTGGTTGACCGCGTCTCACCCACTTTTGGCCACTGTTGCCCACTTTTGCCCACTTTCGCGTGTACAGCAATGCAGCACGCGCTCCGGCGGCCGAATTGGCTCGCATCCTTTATTCCAGCCATACATCCGCCCGCTCGACGTCCGAGGTTCCACCCGCACCGTCGTGCATGGGGTGGTTGGCCGACCCGTTTCGTTGGCGCGTCCGTTGGATGCAACGAGTGTTTTGTGGAGCGCCGGTTTCCACGTGTCAATTTTGTGGAATGGTTTTCGCCACGTGGGGGTCCCGACAGCCAGGTGTGACGGTCGGCGACAAAAGTTCCGCCCTCACACCGTCCACGCCAGTGTGACGGGCGGAACGCGCAGTGGACAGTTTGGGTGGCGGGGCGCACTTTGTGGCCACTGTTGGACCACTTTCTGGCGACTTTCGTCTCAATTTTCTTTGCAGTTTTGGAAACTTCTTGCCCCCAATTGCCCAATTGTGTCCCAATTTGGCCCCCTGTTTGCCCACTTTTTGCCCACTTCTTGCCACTTCCTACCCACTTTGCCCACTTTTGCCCACTTTTGCCCACTTTTGCGTCTACAGCGATGCTGCACACCCATCCGGCGGCCGAATTGGCGCGCATACTTCATTCCAGCCATAGATCCGCCCGCTCCATGTCCGAGGTTCGACCCCCACGGTCGTGCATGGGGTGGTTGACCGCGTCTCACCCACTTTGGCCACTGTTGCCCACTTTTGCCCACTTTCGCGTGTACAGCAATGCAGCACGCGCTCCGGCGGCCGAATTGGCTCGCATCCTTTATTCCACCATACATCCGCCCGCTCGACGTCCGAGGTTCCACCCGCACCGTCGTGCATGGGGTGGTTGGCCGACCCGTTGTTGGCGCGTCCGTTGGATGCAACGAGTGTTTTGTGGAGCGCCGGTTTCCACGTGTCAATTTTGTGGAATGGTTTTTCGCCACGTGGGGGTCCCGACAGCCAGGTGTGACGGTCGGCGACAAAAGTTCCGCCCTCACACCGTCCACGCCAGTGTGACGGGCGGAACGCGCAGTGGACAGTTTGGTGGCGGGCCGCACTTTGTGGCCACTGTTGGACGACTTTCTGGCGACTTTCGTCCTCAATTTTCTTTGCAGTTTTGGAAACTTCTTGCCCCCAATTGCCCAATTGTGTTCCAATTTGGCCCCCTGTTTGCCCACTTTTTGCCCACTTCTTGCCCACTTCCTACCCACTTTTGCCCACTTTTGCCCACTTTTGCCCACTTTTGCGTCTACAGCGATGCTGCACACCATCCGGCGGCCGAATTGGCGCGCATACTTCATTCCAGCCATAGATCCGCCCGCTCCATGTCCGAGGTTCGACCCCCACGGTCGTGCATGGGGTGGTTGACCGCTTCTCACCCACTTTTGCCACTGTTGCCCACTTTTGCCCACTTTCGCGTGTACAGCAATGCAGCACGCGCTCCGGCGCCGAATTGGCTCGCATCCTTTATTCCAGCCATACATCCGCCCGCTCGACGTCCGAGGTTCCACCCGCACCGTCGTGCATGGGGTGGTTGGCCGACCCGTTCGTTGGCGCGTCCGTTGGATGCAACGAGTGTTTTGTGGAGCGCCGGTTTCCACGTGTCAATTTTGTGGAATGGTTTTCGCCACGTGGGGGTCCCGACAGCCAGGTGTGACGGTCGGCGACAAAAGTTCCGCCCTCACACCGTCCACGCCAGTGTGACGGGCGGAACGCGCAGTGGACAGTTTGGGTGGCGGGGCGCACTTTGTGGCCACTGTTGGACCACTTTCTGGCGACTTTCGCCTCAATTTTCTTTGCAGTTTTGGAAACTTCTTGCCCCCAATTGCCCAATTGTGTTCCAATTTGGCCCCCTGTTTGCCCACTTTTTGCCCACTTCTTGCCCACTTCCTACCCACTTTTGCCCACTTTTGCCCACTTTTGCCCACTTTTGCGTCTACAGCGATGCTGCACACCATCCGGCGGCCGAATTGGCGCGCATACTTCATTCCAGCCATAGATCCGCCCGCTCCATGTCCGAGGTTCGACCCCACGGTCGTGCATGGGGTGGTGACCGCGTCTCACCCACTTTGGCCACTGTTGCCCACTTTTGCCCACTTTCGCGTGTACAGCAATGCAGCACGCGCTCCGGCGGCCGAATTGGCTCGCATCCTTTATTCCAGCCATACATCCGCCCGCTCGACGTCCGAGGTTCCACCCGCACCGTCGTGCATGGGGTGGTTGGCCGACCCGTTCGTTGGCGCGTCCGTTGGATGCAACGAGTGTTTTGTGGAGCGCCGGTTTCCACGTGTCAATTTTGTGGAATGGTTTTTCGCCACGTGGGGGTCCCGACAGCCAGGTGTGACGGTCGGCGACAAAAGTTCCGCCCTCACACCGTCCACGCCAGTGTGACGGGCGGAACGCGCAGTGGACAGTTTGGGGGGGGCGCACTTTGTGGCCACTGTTGGACCACTTTCTGGCGACTTTCGTCTCAATTTTCTTTGCAGTTTGGAAACTTCTTGCCCCCAATTGCCCAATTGTGTCCAATTTGGCCCCCTGTTTGCCCACTTTTGCCCACTTCTTGCCCACTTCCTACCCACTTTTGCCCACTTTTGCCCACTTTTGCCCACTTTTGCGTCTACAGCGATGCTGCACACCATCCGGCGGCCGAATTGGCGCGCATACTTCATTCCAGCCATAGATCCGCCCGCTCCATGTCCGAGGTTCGACCCCCACGGTCGTGCATGGGGTGGTTGACCGCGTCTCACCACTTTTGCCACTGTTGCCCACTTTTGCCCACTTTCGCGTGTACAGCAATGCAGCACGCGCTCCGGCGGCCGAATTGGCTCGCATCCTTATTCCAGCCATACATCCGCCCGCTCGACGTCCGAGGTTCCACCCGCACCGTCGTGCATGGGGTGGTTGGCCGACCCGTTCGTTGGCGCGTCCGTTGGATGCAACGAGTGTTTTGTGGAGCGCCGGTTTCCACGTGTCAATTTTGTGGAATGGTTTTCGCCACGTGGGGTCCCGACAGCCAGGTGTGACGGTCGGCGACAAAAGTTCCGCCCTCACACCGTCCACGCCAGTGTGACGGGCGGAACGCGCAGTGGACAGTTTGGGTGCGGGCGCACTTTGTGGCCACTGTTGGACACTTTCTGGCGACTTTCGTCTCAATTTTCTTTGCAGTTTTGGAAACTTCTTGCCCCCAATTGCCCAATTGTGTCCAATTTGGCCCCCTGTTTGCCCACTTTTTGCCACTTCTTGCCCACTTCCTACCCACTTTTGCCCACTTTTGCCCACTTTTGCCCACTTTTGCGTCTACAGCGATGCTGCACACCATCCGGCGGCCGAATTGGCGCGCATACTTCATTCCAGCCATAGATCCGCCCGCTCCATGTCCGAGGTTCGACCCCCACGGTCGTGCATGGGGTGGTTGACCGCGTCTCACCCACTTTTGGCCACTGTTGCCCACTTTTGCCCACTTTCGCGTGTACAGCAATGCAGCACGCGCTCCGGCGGCCGAATTGGCTCGCATCCTTTATTCCAGCCATACATCCGCCCGCTCGACGTCCGAGGTTCCACCCGCACCGTCGTGCATGGGGTGGTTGGCCGACCCGTTTCGTTGGCGCGTCCGTTGGATGCAACGAGTGTTTTGTGGAGCGCCGGTTTCCACGTGTCAATTTTGTGGAATGGTTTTCGCCACGTGGGGGTCCCGACAGCCAGGTGTGACGGTCGGCGACAAAAGTTCCGCCCTCACACCGTCCACGCCAGTGTGACGGGGGAACGCGCAGTGGACAGTTTGGGTGGCGGGGCGCACTTTGTGGCCACTGTTGGACCACTTTCTGGCGACTTTCGTCTCAATTTTCTTTGCAGTTTTGGAAACTTCTTGCCCCCCAATTGCCCAATTGTGTCCCAATTTGGCCCCCTGTTTGCCCACTTTTTTGCCCACTTCTTGCCCACTTCCTACCCACTTTTGCCACTTTTGCCCACTTTTTGCCCACTTTTGCGTCTACAGCGATGCTGCACACCATCCGGCGGCCGAATTGGCGCGCATACTTCATTCCAGCCATAGATCCGCCCGCTCCATGTCCGAGGTTCGACCCCCACGGTCGTGCATGGTGGTTGACCGCGTCTCACCCCACTTTTGGCCACTGTTGCCCACTTTTGCCCACTTTCGCGTGTACAGCAATGCAGCACGCGCTCCGGCGGCCGAATTGGCTCGCATCCTTTATTCCAGCCATACATCCGCCCGCTCGACGTCCGAGGTTCCACCCGCACCGTCGTGCATGGGGTGGTTGGCCGACCCGTTCGTTGGCGCGTCCGTTGGATGCAAACGAGTGTTTTTTGTGGAGCGCCGGTTTCCACGTGTCAATTTTGTGGGAATGGTTTTCGCCACGTGGGGGTCCCGACAGCCAGGTGTGACGGTCGGCGACAAAAGTTCCGCCCTCACACCGTCCACGCCAGTGTGACGGGCCGGAACGCGCAGTGGACAGTTTGGGTGGCGGGGCGCACTTTGTGGCCACTGTTGGACCACTTTCTGGCGACTTTCGCCTCAATTTTCTTTGCAGTTTTGGAAAAGTTCTTGCCCCCAATTGCCCAATTGTGTCCCAATTTGGCCCCCTTTTTGCCCACTTTTTGCCCACTTCTT
>SDUX01000089.1:0-13739 GCA_008729055.1 Pyropia haitanensis | reverse complement strand
GCGACAAGGGCGGCGGCGGCGACGGCGGCGGCGGCATCGGCGCGGCGGCGCGGCGGCGGCGGCGTTGGCGGCGGCGCGGCGGCGCGGCGCGGCGGCGCTGACAAGTGCGGGGCGGGTGGGGCAGCCGGGGGGGGTGCTCCGCCCGCCCCCATTGCTGGCGTGGTGAGTTTGTTGGGGGGGGGGGTGTGGCGGGAGGGTGATTGTCGGGTGGTGTGCTGGCGGGGGGGGTGGTGGCGGCGTGGCGTGGTGGGCTGGCGGTGGCGGGGTGTGGTGACGGTGGGGTGGTGGCGGTGTGGTGGGGGCGGCAACAGACGTGGCGGGGCACTTCGGGGGGATGCCCCGTCGCGTTCTGGGAGGGGGGTGGGGGGAGGGCCCACCCCAACCCTCTGCCGCTTCTGCCGCCACCGCCACCTGCTGTCGTCACTCACTCTGCCGCTGCTTTACCTACGACCGCCACTACTGCCATTGCTGTTTCTGCCGTTGGTGTTTTTGTGTTGTTGTTTTTTTTTTTTCGGGGGGAGGGCGACAGAGTGCAGGGGGTGTGAGGGCGAGGGTGAGGGCGGCGTGAGTGGAGGGTGCGAGAGCGAGGGGGAGCTGACGGGGGAGGCGATGCGGCGGCGGCGGCGGCGACGGCAGCGGCGGCGACGACGGCGGCGGCGGCGGCGGCGGCATCGGCGGCGGCGGCGGCGGCAAGGGCGGCGGCGGCGGGGCGGCGGCGGCGGCGGCGGCGGCATCGGCGGCGGCGCGCGGCGCGGCGGCGTTGGCGGCGGCGGCGGCGGCGGCGGCGGCGCGGCGCTGACAAGTGCGGGGCGGGTGGGGCAGCCGGGGGGGTGCTCCGCCCGCCCCCATTGCTGGCGTGCGTGGTGAGTTTGTTGGGGGGGGGGTGGCGGGAGGGTGATTGTCGGGTGGTGTGCTGGCGGGGGGGTGGTGGCGGCGTGGCGGTGGTGGGCTGGCGGTGGCGGGGTGTGGTGACGGTGGGGTGGTGGCGGTGTGGTGGGGGCGGCAACAGACGTGGCGGGGCACTTCGGGGGGATGCCCCGTCGCGTTCTGGAGGGGGGGGTGGGGGGAGGGCCCACCCCAACCCTCTGCCGCGTCTGCCGCCACCGCCACCTGCTGTCGTCACTCACTCTGCCGCTGCTTTACCTACGACCGCCACTACTGCCATTGCTGTTTCTGCCGTTGGTGTTTTTGTGTTGTTGTTTTTTTTTTTTTTCGGGGGGGAGGGCGACAGAGTGCAGGGGGGTGTGAGGGCGAGGGTGAGGGCGGCGTGAGTGGAGGGTGCGAGAGCGAGGGGGAGCTGACGGGGGAGGCGATGCGGCGGCGGCGGCGGCGACGGCAGCGGCGGCGACGACGGCGGCGGCGGCGGCGGCGGCGGCATCGGCGGCGGCGGCGGCGGCAAGGGCGGCGGCGGCGACAAGGGCGGCGGCGGCGACGGCGGCGGCGGCATCGGCGGCGGCGCGCTGCGGCGGCGGCGTTGGCGGCGGCGGCGGCGGCGGCGGCGGCGGCGGCCGGCCAAAGTGCGGGCGGGTGGGGCAGCCGGGGGGTGCTCCGCCCGCCCCCATTGCTGGCGTGGTGAGTTTGTTGGGGGGGGGGGGTGTGGCGGGAGGGTGATTGTCGGGTGGTGTGCTGGCGGGGGGGTGGTGGCGGCGTGGCGGTGGTGGGCTGGCGTGGCGGGGTGTGGTGACGGTGGGGTGGTGGCGGTGTGGTGGGGGCGGCAACAGACTGCGGGGCACTTCGGGGGGATGCCCCGTCGCGTTCTGGGAGGGGGGGGGTGGGGGGAGGGCCCACCCCAACCCTCTGCCGCGTCTGCCGCCACCGCCACCTGCTGTCGTCACTCACTCTGCCGCTGCTTTACCTACGACCGCCACTACTGCCATTGCTGTTTCTGCCGTTGGTGTTTTTGTGTTGTTGTTTTTTTTTTTTTTCGGGGGGAGGCGAAGAGTGCAGGGGGGTGTGAGGGCGAGGGTGAGGGCGGCGTGAGTGGAGGGTGCGAGAGCGAGGGGAGCTGACGGGGAGCGATGCGGCGGCGGCGGCGACCAGCGCGGCGACGACGGCGGCGGCGGCGGCGGCGGCGGCATCCGGCGCGGCGGCGCAGGCGGCGCGGCGACGGCGGCGCGGCCGGGCGGCGGCATCGGCCGGGGCGGCGGCGGCGCGTGCGCGGCGGCGGCCGGCGGCGGCGGCGCTGACAAGTGCGGGGCGGGTGGGCAGCCGGGGGTGCTCCGCCCGCCCCCATTGCTGGCGTGGTGAGTTTGTTGGGGGGGGGGGTGTGGCGGGAGGTGATTGTCGGTGGTGTGCTGGCGGGGGGGGTGGTGCGGCGTGGCGGTGTGGCTGGCGTGGCGGGGTGTGGTGACGGTGGGGTGTGCGGTGTGTGGGGCGGCAACAGACGTGGCGGGGCACTTCGGGGATGCCCCGTCGCGTTCTGGGAGGGGGGGGGGTGGGGGGAGGCCCACCCCAACCCTCTGCCGCGTCTGCCGCCACCGCCACCTGCTGTCGTCACTCACTCTGCCGCTGCTTTACCTACGACCGCCACTACTGCCATTGCTGTTTCTGCCGTTGGTGTTTTTGTGTTGTTGTTTTTTTTTTTTTTCGGGGGGGAGGGCGACAGAGTGCAGGGGGGTGTGAGGGCGAGGGTGAGGGCGGCGTGAGTGGAGGGTGCGAGAGCGAGGGGGAGCTGACGGGGAGGCGATGCGGCGGCGGCGGCGGCGACGGCAGCGCGGCGACGACGGCGGCGGCGGCGGCGGCGGCGGCATCGGCGGCGGCGGCGGGCAAAGGCGATGGCGGCGACTGCGTGGCGCTGACAAGTGCGGGGCGGGTGGGGCTGCCGTTGGGTGCTTGGTTGGCGTTGAAGATGGGGGTGGAGGTTTGGAGGTCGTGGTGGTAGGGTGGTGGCTTGCGTGGTTGGTTTTTGGCGGGGGTGGGTGGTTTTGGGGTTGGTGGGGCGGCGTGGTGGTGGCGGCGACGTGGTGGTGGCGACGGACGTGGCGGGCATATTGGGACGGTTCCCCGTCGCGTCATGGGTGGTGGGGGTTGGGGTTCGGGGGGGGCACGCCGACACGCCGCCGCCTCTGCCGCCACCGCCGGCAGCTGACTCAGCCATCGCTTCTCCCGCAGCCGGCGCTCGTGCCATTGCTTCTGTTTGGTTGCTGTTTTTTTGTTTTTTTTTGCTGTGGTTTTTCTTTTTTCGTGGTGGGCGCGAGGGGTGTGGCGAACTGAGGGGGGGGAGAGGGGCGGCGGTGGAGGGCGAGGGGAGAGCGGGGCTGAGGGGAGGGGCGCAGTGGTGGCGGTGGCGACGGCGGCGGCGACGACCAGGGCGGCGGTGTCGGCGGCGGCGGCGTTGGCGCGGCGGCGGCACGGCCGGCGGCGATGGCGGCAGCGGCTCAGGCGGAGGCGATTGCGGCGGCGGCGCCAATGGCCGTCGCTTTCCACCCGCGCTACCATTGTGGCAGCGCCGTCTGCCGCTTCCGCCGCCCTCTACCGCCACTGCCGCCGCCGGTCTCGGGGGGCTGACACCGCCGCCGCGCACCACGGTCTTCCCCCGGACGCCACGGTGGCCGGCGGCCGCCGCCGCCGCGGCCAGCCGCCTTCCCGGGCGCTGGTTGGGGCGGCCGGGCGCAGCTGCCGCGCGCTGCCGCCCCCCCACCGGACGCCGCCGCCGCGCACTGCGGCCCCCCCCATGGACACCGCCGCGGCCGGCTGCCGTCGGCGCCGCGGTCAGCCTCCGCCCCTGACGCTGGCTGCAGCCAACGCAGACAACGAAGGGTGGTGGGAGGCGAGGGGGATGAACGGCAAGACGGCTGAAGCGACCAGCTACCCAGGTGGCACACGCAGAGGTACTTGAGAATAAAAATGCGAACAGCGATTTTTCAACAGAGAACAACACATACACCTCCGACATTACTCAGATCTCGAGGCAATCACGTCAATTCAAAAGCACCATACGCTTGATGTGATAGGCTGTCACGCGATCTCAGCCGTCCACATTCAGGAGTGCATCCCGAAGTCATCATTGCTGGATAGACGAGAACAATACTTGACTCGGCAAGTAACCTGGTCATCGACTCGCAACTGCTGGGACGCACGCGGCTAAAGCGCCGGCGTCCGACGCCCCCCTTTCCACCCAGCCCTGTCGCGCCGGTCTCTCCAGTTCCCGGCCACCCAGCAGGCCGGGTGGATACACAGGCCGTTGTTTTTTACTCTATTCAGTTTTGAGTGCGGGTCTGTAGACGTCTGCCAGAGCAGAGCCCCCAACGACCGCACGGACGGACACAATGCACTCACCATCCACCGTCGGTTCTGCCAGTCGGGGGCGCTGGTGACGGCGAAACAGTGTCTGCTGAGGCGTTTTGTGGTCTACAATGGTCGACGCTCCAACAACCGTCGGGTACGTTTACGGATAGCGTTCGAAGGCGTCGCCCGTCCATCATGAGTGTCACGATCGTCTTTTGTTGCACGGACATTTGGGGCATGGCTATCATAACACCTGGTGGCATCCAATTGCTATAAGTGGGTGGACGACCCCCCTTGAGTCCGGACGTTGTTGAATCCCTGCAGAGGGAGGGGTGTTGGACACTGTCGCGCAGCTGGATGTGCCGGTGAGAGTCAAACGAGCAGTGGAGCAGGTCTGCTGCACAATTGGGACTTGAAGAGTGTAGTTTTTAGTGCATGAGAGCCCTCTGGAGCGTTCGACGGTCTGTCGAGACTACCTACGCAGACTGGCCTCGTTGGGGGCCTGTAGGACCCACGTCCCATTGTTTGGGACACTTTTACAGCATATACGCGTGCTCAGCGTCGTCGGTTTAGTCGATCCAGCTCGCTTCAGAAGAGTCCGTAGAGTGGTCGTTGACTCGTACTGCACGCGGGGATTGCGCCCGATGCACCACCTCTTAGTGCACTGCGTCACACGCCGCTATAACGCATATCAGCAAGTCAAGCGAACTTTTTCCAAAGTGTTCTCAAAATACCAAGACGATGGCGATGAGCACGTGCATGTGCTCACAAAGTGTTGCAAACAATGGCAAGCGGGTCATACGAGCCCCCGAAGTGTGCACTCTGGACCGGTAGCCTCGACAGACCGTCCAACGCCCCACAGTGCTCTCATGCAAAAGGTACACCTGTCAGATCTGTATAGTGCAGCAAGTTCTCTTCACAGCTTTTGTCACTCCCACCGGCGCTCTGGGCGTGTCCAGCTGCGCCGCAGCGCCTAGCACCCCATCGGAAGTCAGTCAGTCACCCATGTGTGGACTCCCGTGTGGTTTTTTTTACAATTGTACGCCACCATAGCCACCAGGTACATTTTCCGTGAGCGTTTGCTGAAAAACGTAGACGCATAATGCTCACGTTGGGGGCTCTGCTCCGGCAGACGTCTACAGACCCGCACTCAAAACTGAATAGAGTAAAAAACAACGGCCTGTGTATCCACCCGGCCTGCTGGGTGGCCGGGAACTGGAGAGACCGGCGCGACAGGGCTGGGTGGAAAGGGGGGCGTCGGACGCCGGCGCTTCAGCCGCGTGCGTCCCAGCAGTTGCGAATCGCTGACCAGGTTACTTGCCGAGTCAAGTATTGTACTCGTCAATCCAGCACGGCGTGCACTCCCCAGGATGGTCGGCTCAGATCGTGAGAAAGCCTATCACGTGAGGAAGAGATATCAAACACGTGGCACATGTGACTTACGAGATGTGCCACAAGTTGTTAGTCAAGTACGATGTGTATAGATTTCTATGAATTCAGTTTCGTGCAATGTCTGTATTTCGTATCAAGTACCCTCTGTGAGTAGACTTTTGGTTCCAAGTAGTATTGCCGGTTGTTCTCCTTTCGCCTTGCAGTCGTCTTCTGGCTGTGTCCTGCGACTTGTCGTCACCGGGTGGCTGACAAGATAGCAGCTCGCGGCGCGGCGCTGACAGCCTGCCGCAACTCGGAGCGAAGAAGAGGAGCGGCAGCCCGCGGTAGCGGGCGGGGATGGCTGCCGTGCGCCCGCGGTGGCCAGTCGCCCCGACCGGGGGCGGCGGCGGCAGCGAGGGAGCGGCGACGTGCGTCGGCGGTAGCTTGCCGCGGTGGAAGCAGAAGGGGGGAGGGCGGCAGCCCGCGGCTGCGGCGAGGGCGCGGGCGGGGCGGCAGCCGGCGGGCGGCCTGCCCCGCCGCCGGCCCGCGGCGGCAGCCCGCTAGCGGCGGCAGCCCTTGGGCGGCTGTCGGCCGCGGTGGCGGCGGCGGCGGCGGCGGCGGCGACGGCGGCGGCGACGGCCGCGGTGGGGGCGGCGGAGGCTGGGGTGGCAGCTGACCGGCCGCCAGCCGGGTAGCCAGCAGGCGACGGCTTCCTGCGAGCGGCGGTGGGCCGCAGCGGCGACTCTGGTTGGCGGCCGGATTGGCGACCGACCGGCGGCGGCGGCAGCCTCCGGCTAGGGCGGCGGGCAGCCGCGGCGTCGGCAACGGCAGCCGGCCGATGGAGGCGGCGGCGACGGTTGTGGTGACCAGGGCGGCAGCCGGCTGGCGTGGGTGGCGGCGGGCCGACGCCGCGGCGGCGGGGGCGGCAGAGGCGGCGCGCGACGGGGGGGGGGGGGGGCAGCACGCGGCGGAGGCGGGGGCGGTGCGCATCTCTGGCGGGCGGACGCAATGGGGGAGCCCGTGCGGGTAGGTGGTGCGCGTGGGACTGGCGGGATCGGGGCGCCGCGCTGTACATAGCAATGGCGGGAGGGTGGCGGCGCCACCGTCTTGTGGGGGGGGGTAATGCAGGACGTACTAATTGGGATGTAAGTAGAACAATGTAGCCGCAGTGGCGCACTCGGGGACGGCGTGGCAGGAGCGTCTTTCAGGGGGGGTGCCACGTTGTGGTTCGTACAGGATTGAAATCCGGCCTTCCCATTGGCTGATACGCCTTCCTACGTGCTCCGAGCCTTTGATGTGCGGTTGGCGCATATCCAAGGCTGTGCTTTTCTTGGCTGGTGGCGTGCGCCTCTCGGCGGGGGGTGTCGACGGCGGAGTTCCGGGCGGCGGTCGCGACGCTCGTAGAGGAGGAGCGGGTGGTGGTGGTGGGGGGGGCAGCGCGCTGCGGTGGATCGTGACGGACGCGTGCGTGGGGGGAGTGCGGGGTGCCAGTAGTGGGAGCAGTGGTGGGGGTATTGAGGTGCTTTTCTTGTTTCACTGTTCCTGCTTGTTTCTCAGTCACGCGGCCGCACACGCTCCAGTGGCGACGAGTGGGGCGGGTGCCCACTGCCGAGGCTACCCCCTTCCCCCCGCGTCAGCGGGTTGGCCCCGTCGCTCCGCTGCGACCGCGGCGGCGGCGGCGGCGGCCGCGCCGCATCCCACCGCACCGCCGCGGATAGTGCGGCGAGCGCGGCCGCCGCGGCGGCCGCCACCGTCCCGCCCCTCCCACGGGAACGGCGGCCGCCGCTGGGTCCGCGGCGGCGGCGTCCCGCCGCGGCCGGCTGACGCGGTCACGGCCGCTGCTGGGGCGGCGGCGGCGTCGTTCCGCCGCGGCCGGCTGACGCGGCCGCGACCGCCGCAACGGTCACGGCGGTGGCCACGCCGCGAGGGAGACCCGCGTCGGCCGCCGCCGCCGCCGTCGTGTCCGTGACGGCGGGACGGGGTCGCCCGGCCGGCCGGCGGCGCCCGCCACGGCGGCGTCGTGCCCCGCGGGTGGTCGCAGCCGGTCGCACACGGGCGCGGCGGCGGTGGACTCCCCCCCGCAGACTCCCCCAGCGACGCTCCGCCCGCAGCGTTGTCGCGGTCGCCGCACGTGGATTGCCCCACCGCCGCTCAAGGATGAGCGCTGTGAACGGGGAAAGGGGGGGGAAATGTGTCCAACAAACAAGCAAGCGGCAGCCGTCATAGATTACGACGCTCGCCTCAATGTCAATGCGGACTGCCAATTGGTACATGTTTAATTGGTTCCAGGCCCGCCGGCTACGTCTCCCCCGTGGGAAGTTCACCGGCGGGCCTGCTGCCGGGAAAGACGCCCGGCAGCTCGTCCGCACCAAGGGAAAACGCAGTCCCTGTGGTGCGAACAAGGAAGACAAACGCGCAGGCGTGCCAGAGGCGAGCACGACGCGCAAGTACAAAAAACAAAAAGAGACAGCGTGTGGCCCGGCGGGGAGCCGCCGCCCACGGCGACAACTTACCACCGTCGGGAGGGGGGCAGCGCCGCCAGCCGGCGGCCGCCGCCCACGGCGACAACTTGCCGCCGTCGGGAAAGGGGCGGTGGTGCCAGCCAGCGGCCACCGCCAACGGCGACAACTTGCCGCCGTCGGGAGGGGGGCAGCGACGCCAGCCGGCGACCACCGCCAACAGCGAAAAGTTGCCGCCGTCGGGGGGGTGGCGGTGGTGCCAGCCAGCGGCCACCGCCCACGGCGACAACTTGCCGCCGTCGAGGGGGGGGCAGCGCCGCCAGCCGCGGCGTCCGCCGCCCACGGCGACAACTTGCCGCCGTCGGGGGGGTGGCGGTGGTGCCGGCCGGCGGCCACCGCCAACGGCGACAATTTGCCGCCGTCGGGGGGGTGGCGGTGGTGCCAGCCGGCGGCCACCGCCAACGGCGACAACTTGCCGCCGTCGGGGAAGGGGCGGTGGTGCCAGCCGGCGGCCACCGCCAACGGCGACAACTTGCCGCCGTCGGGGAAGGGGCGGTGGTGCCAGCCGGCGGCCACCGCCAACGGCGACAACTTGCCGCCGTCGGCGGGGTGGCGGTGGTGCCGGCCGGCGACCACCGCCAACGGCAACGACTTGCCGCCGTCGGGGGCGAGGGGCGCCGCCCGCAAACAGGATGCGCCAAACCAGGAAAAAAAAAAAAAAAACCGCCGACGCCAGCAGCAGCAACATGCCGCCAACGGCGACAACTTGCCGCCGTCGGGGGGGTGGCGGTGGTGCCAGCCGGCGACCACCGCCAACGGCGACAACTTGCCGCCGTCGGGGGGGTGGCGGCGCGGACAGCCGGCGACCACCGCCCACGGCGACAACTTGCCGCCGTCGGGGGGAAGCAGCGCCGCCAGCGAGCGGCAGCCGCCCACGGCGACAACTTGCCGCCGTCGGGGGGGGGCGGTGGTGCCAGCCGGCGACCACGCCACGGCAACGACTTGCCGCCGTCGGCGGGGTGGCGGTGGTGCCAGCCGGCGACCACCGCCAACGGCGACAACTTGCCGCCGTCGGGGGGGGGCGGCGACGCCAGCGGCGACCACCGCCAACGGCGACAACTTGCCGCCGTCGGGGGGGGCGGTGGTGCCAGCCGGCGGCCACCGCCAACGGCGACAACTTGCCGCCGTCGGGGGGGTGGCGGTGGTGCCAGCCGGCGACCACCGCCAACGGCGACAACTTGCCGCCGTCGGGGGGTGGCGGTGGTGCCAGCCGGCGGCCACCGCCAACGGCGACGACTTGCCGCCGTCGGGGGGGGGGCGGCGACGCCAGCCGGCGACCACCGCCAACGGCGACAACTTGCCGCCGTCGGGGGGGTGGCGGTGGTGCCAGCCGGCGGCCACCGCCAACGGCGACAACTTGCCGCCGTCGGGGGGTGGCGGTGGTGCCGGCCGGCGGCCACCGCCAACGGCGACAACTTGCCGCCGTCGGGGGGGGGCGGCGAGCCAGCCGGCGGCCACCGCCAACGGCGACAACTTGCCGCCGTCGGGGGGGTGGCGGTGGTGCCAGCCGGCGGCCACCGCCAACGGCGACAACTTGCCGCCGTCGGGGGGGTGGCGGTGGTGCCAGCCGGCGGCCACCGCCAACGGCGACAACTTGCCGCCGTCGGGGGGGTGGCGGTGGTGCCAGCCGGCGGCCACCGCCAACGGCGACAACTTGCCGCCGTCGGGGGGGGGGCGGCGACGCCAGCCGGCGACCACCGCCAACGGCGACAACTTGCCGCCGTCGGGGGGTGGCGGTGGTGCCAGCCGGCGGCCACCGCCAACGGCGACAACTTGCCGCCGTCGGGGGGGTGGCGGTGGTGCCAGCCGGCGGCCACCGCCAACGGCGACAACTTGCCGCCGTCGGGGGGGTGGCGGTGGTGCCGGCCGGCGACCACCGCCAACGGCAACGACTTGCCGCCGTCGGGGGGCGAGGGGCGCCGCCGCAAACAGGATGCGCCAAACCAGGAAAAAAAAAAAAAAAACCGCCGACGCCAGCAGCAGCAACATGCCGACAACGTCAGCAGAGGCGGCCGCGGACAGCCGGCGACCACCGCCACGGCGACAACTTGCCGCCGTCGGGGGGTGGCGGTGCTGCCAGCCGGCGGCCACCGCCAACGGCGACAACTTGCCGCCGTCGGGGGGGTGGCGGTGGTGCCAGCCGGCGGCCACCGCCAACGGCGACAACTTGCCGCCGTCGGGGGGGGGGGGCGGCGAGCCAGCCGGCGACCACCGCCAACGGCGACAACTTGCCGCCGTCGGGGGGGTGGCGGTGGTGCCAGCCGGCGGCCACCGCCAACGGCGACAACTTGCCGCCGTCGGGGGGGTGGCGGTGGTGCCGGCCGGCGACCACCGCCAACGGCAACGACTTGCCGCCGTCGGGGGGCGAGGGGCGCCGCCCGCAAACAGGATGCGCCAAACCAGGAAAAAAAAAAAAAAAACCCGCCGACGCCAGCAGCAGCAACATGCCGCCAACGGCGACAACTTGCCGCCGTCGGGGGGGGCGGTAGCCAGCCGGCGACCACCGCCAACGGCGACAACTTGCCGCCGTCGGGGGGGTGGCGGTGGTGCCGGCCGGCGGCCACCGCCAACGGCGACAACTTGCCGCCGTCGGGGGGTGGCGGTGGTGCCAGCCGGCGGCCACCGCCAACGGCGACAACTTGCCGCCGTCGGGGGCGGTGGCGGCCAGCCGGCGACCACCGCCAACGGCGACACTTGCCGCCGTCGGGGGGGCGGTGGTGCCAGCCGGCGGCCACCGCCAACGGCGACAACTTGCCGCCGTCGGGGGGGCGGGTGCCAGCGGCGCCACCGCCACGGCAACTTGCCGCGTCGGGGGGGGCGGGGGCCGCCCGCAGACCGGCGCCACGGCGAGACAATTCCGCCGTCGGGGGGGTGGCGGTGGTGCCAGCCGCGACCACCGCCAACGGCGACGACTTGCCGCCGTCGGGGGGGTGGCGGTGGTGCCAGCCGGCGACCACCGCCAACGGCGACAACTTGCCGCCGTCGGGGGGGGGGCGGCGACGCCAGCCGGGACCACCGCCAACGGCGACAACTTGCCGCCGTCGGGGGGGTGGCGGTGGTGCCGGCCGGCGCCACGCCACGGCGACAACTTGCCGCCGTCGGGGGGTGGCGGTGGTGCCGCCCGGCGCCACCCCACGGCGACACTTGCCGCCGTCGGGGGGTGGCGGTGGTGCCGGCCGGCGGCCCGCCAACGGCGACGACTTGCCGCCGCGGGGGGGCGGGGTCCGCCGGCGCCACGCAGCAACATGCCGCCGTCAGCAGTGGCGGCGCGGACAGCCGGCGACCACCGCCAACGCGACAACTTGCCGCCGTCGGGGGGGTGGCGGTGCTGCCAGCCGGCGGCCACCGCCACGGCGACAACTTGCCGCCGTCGGGGGGGTGGGGTGGTGCCAGCCGGCGACCACCGCCAACGGCGACACTTGCCGCCGTCGGGGGGGTGGCGGTGGTGCCGGCCGGCGCCACCGCCCACGGCGACAACTTGCCGCCGTCGGGGGGTGGCGGGCGCCAGCCGGCGACCACCGCCAACGGCGACAACTTGCCGCCGTCGGGGGGGGCGGTGGTGCCAGCCGGCGGCACCGCCACGGCGACAACTTGCCGCCGTCGGGGGGGTGGCGGTGGTGCCAGCCGGCGCCACCGCCAACGGCAACGACTTGCCGCCGTCGGGGGGGGGGCGCCGCCCGCAACAGATGCGCCAACCAGGAAAAAAAAAAAAAAAAAACCGCCAGACAAAATGCCGCCGTAGCAGGCGGCGCGGACAGCCGGCCACCGCCAGCCAGCGGCGGGCGGCGCCACCGCGGCCACCGCACGGCGACAACTTGCCGCCGTCGGGGGGGTGGCGGGGGTGGCGCGGCCGCCGGCGACCACCGCCACGGCGACAACTTGCCGCCGTCGGGGGGGGCGGTGGCGGCCGGCGGCCACCGCCACGGCGACAACTTGCCGCCGTCGGGGGGGTGGCGGTGGTGCCAGCCGGCGCCACCGCCACGGCGACAACTTGCCGCCGTCGGGGGGTGGCGGTGGTGCCAGCCGGCGACCACCGCCAACGGCGACAACTTGCCGCCGTCGGGGGGGTGGCGGTGGTGCCGGCCGGCGGCCACCGCCAACGGCGACAACTTGCCGCCGTCGGGGGGGTGGCGGTGGTGCCAGCCGGCGACCACCGCCAACGGCGAAACTTGCCGCCGTCGGGGGGGTGGCGGGGCAGCCGGCGACCACCGCCACGGCGACAACTTGCCGCCGTCGGGGGGGGGCGCCGCCAGCGAGCGGCAGCCGCCCACGGCGACAACTTGCCGCCGTCGGGGGGTGGCGGTGGTGCCAGCCGGCGACCAACGCCAACGGCAACACTTGCCGCCGTCGGGGGGTGCGGTGGTGCCAGCCGGCGACCACCGCCAACGGCGACAACTTGCCGCCGTCGGGGGGGGGGCGGTGGTACCGGCCGGCGGCCACCGCCAACGGCGACAAACTTGCCGCCGTCGGGGGGGTGGCGGTGGTGCCGGCCGGCGACCACCGCCAACGGCGACAACTTGCCGCCGTCGGGGGGGTGGCGGTGGTGCCGGCCGGCGACCACCGCCAACGGCGACAACTTGCCGCCGTCGGGGGAGTGGCGGTGGTGCGGCGGCGACCACCGCCCACGGCGACAACTTGCCGCCGTCGGGGGGGTGGCGGTGGTGCCGGCCGGCGGCCACCGCCAACGGCGAAAAGTTGCCGCCGTCGGGAAGGGGCGGTGGTGCCAGCCGGCGACCACCGCCACGGCGACAACTTGCCGCCGTCGGGGGTGGCGGTGGTGCCGGCCGGCGACCACCGCCAACGGCAACGACTTGCCGCCGTCGGGGGCGAGGGGCGCCGCCCGCAAACAGGATGCGCCAAACCAGGAAAAAAAAAAAAAAAAAACCGCCGACGCCAGCAGCAGCAACATGCCGCCAACGGCGACAACTTGCCGCCGTCGGGGGGGGGCAGCAACGCCAGCCGGCGACCACCGCCAACGGCGACAACTTGCCGCCGTCGGGGGAGTGGTGGTGGTGCCGGCCGGCGACCACCGCCCACGGCGACAACTTGCCGCCGTCCGTCGGGGGTGGCGGTGGTGCCGGCCGGCAGCCACCGCCAACGGCGAAAAGTTGCCGCCGTCGGGGGGCGGCAGCGCCGCCAGCGAGCCAGCCGCCCCACCCGGCCCGAACAACTGTCACGATGTCGCCTATAGACTGTTCTCCATGGAATTTCAGTTTCGGTGCAATGGTCTGTATGTTCGTTATCAGAGTCAGCGCGTGAGGTGAGGTACTTCTCTGCGTTCTGGCCGAACACCTCCCGATAACTGTCCAACCCGGCCAACGACTGCCCGCCGCCGTCGTCCTGGTTTCTCCTTTCGTGTACAGTCGTCTTCTGGCTGTGTCCTGCGACTTGTCCGTCAACCGGTGGCTGACAAGATAGCAGCTGCGGCGCGGCGCTTGACCAGCCTGCCGCAACTCGGAAGGCGAAGAAGAGGAGCTTGGGCCCGGCTTTGCCGGCGGCGCCTACGCGGAACGCGGGCGACATGGCGCCTGCGTCGGCCATGCGCCCTCGGTTGGCCAGTCCCCCGACCGGTGGGCGGCGGCGGCAGCGAGGGAGCGGGACGTCGTCGGCGTAGCTTGCCGC